>JAGDQP010030541.1:0-22542 GCA_022664845.1 Lepisma saccharinum | reverse complement strand
TTAATGACTCTATCTCTACATGTCTTCTTTCTGTTGAGTACATATAGTGGAAAAATACCACAAGGGTGGATTGTAGTTAAATTATTCAGTTTCAAGGTTTCTTTAATAATTCATAGAAGGAACAAAACATTTTTACTAGTACAAGGTCAATCGACAAGCCAAAGCAATACTGATTTGTCCTTGAATGTCCTATAAACAGTTCAATAACCAGAACAATCGATTGTATAGACTAGAATTTGACAGTTTTTTCTCCTTATTACAAATACAAATAGTCTTTGTGTAAAATCCAGCAAATGATTCCTTTTCCAGCACAGACAAAATCGACTGTATTTCGTGTTAACTATTTAGAAAAATCCTATTTTGTACTTCAACTATGTACTTTAAATATCACTTTTCTCACTTTATAATGAGTACATATGCTTTCCTGATATCCTCTTTTCTGTTAAATATAACAAATACATGCTTGGTAGAAAGAGTTTTATGTCAAATCAGTCCTGGTCACGATTCAAATTCAAAAAATTAGCAATATTACACAACTTTCTGGTTACATTCTAAATTTCAAGTAATATTTCTCACTTTTCATTGTATATATTGTCTCTTTGGGGCTCCATAGTCTAGTGGTTAGAGCGTTGGACTCATGTTAGCGTGGTCCCGGGTTCAATTCCCAGCTAAAGTCCCACTTTTCGCCGTCCACCCCACGTCGTGGAGAAAACTGAAAGTCACGTAAATAACGACATAATGGCCACTCAGTCTAGAAAGCCCCTAATACGCCTGTTCCTGGCTAGATGGCGCGCAGCGCTGACCACACTGCCATCACTCGCAAAAAAGCAGTTTCACCAAGCGCAAACAAATGGCGTTAGGGCAGGGTCAGGACCTATCAGGGTGGTGGTTATTATTTTATTTTTATATTGTCTCTTCACAGAATAAAGTCACTAACCTCATCCTAACAGTGTTTTCCTCAATTTCATTATATGATTCATAAAACCTAAACTGAGAACTTCAAGAAAATTTCAGCAACTATACTTGTGGTGGAGTTAGAGATTCTCCAGCAACAAAATAATATGTTTTTATTCCCTTTATACCCCCTTCAATACAACAGAATTTAGGTTCCCTTCCAAGTATTGGATTTTAATTTGTCTTTTATTACCACCAAATAAAAAGGTCCGCAAAGCTGCCCTTTATTTTCTTGTTTGGAACTGTTACAAAATTTGATAGAGTATTTTAAATTACAAGAAAAAAATATCATAGCAACTTGCAAAACAATTTACGGCTACACATTCGATGGATTCCTCATTTTTAAATTTCGTGGGTCACCGTCCGGTTTAATTTCTGTTCAATTACCAATATGTGTCCTTAAAAGCAATTAACAGTAGTCAGCGAAAACAGTGCTTTTTCAGATATTTGTTTCCTCTTTTGCTTCTCTTTCTGCAAACGTTTCATCAAACATATACTTGGCCTAACCTTACTAAATCAACGATTATATCCCATCAAAGATCAAAGTTACATCCTAAGCCTCTCTGTATTTATGTGGACATTACAGTTAATTCATTTCCAGAAGTGACTTAATACTTTCCGTGCATTTTATATGTACTCTTCCTTAAATAATCACTTTTTGCGTACTTCAGTTTTCTTTTTGGAATTCTCAATTTTAAAAATGAAACTCAATTTACGTTTTTGTACCCTGAAAGAAACAAAATAATATCAATTATCTAAGTGTACTTACCAATTATCTCAGTTATTTATAACAAAGACACAGTTATCACAAAACAGTTCTATCACCAACAAACACTTCATCAAGTAATAACGCTCAAACACTCAAACATGCATCATAAATTTCATTCCGACATTTGTTTTCACCAAAATTACGTAGTCACCCACATGCAACCGTTTCTTCAACTTAAATCATCCAACCGTTTCTGCCTCTCGGATGTTCAATAGACGCGAATCTGGTATAGTCTAATAAAATCGATAAAATGATCAAAAGTTTATCGACGCAACAGACTTCCATAACATTACCGATCTAATTCAAATCTGTTGGATTCCATTCGGCACACCAAGTACTCTTTTTCTCCGTGATCTAGAGGAAAACGTTGCTACACTCGTGCAAAATAATGTACTTTTCGCATTGCGAAAAATTCTTCAAGTTCATCGTAGCAGTAACAATATGGATCGTCACAATATAGCATGGGCATTGGCAGTACTTTAGTTTAGTTCATCGTCACCATAACATTAGTTCCCCAAAACAGGCGAAGGGATTAGGCATTTTTTCAAAAGATTCATTGCCACAGTAACACCAACTTTCCCATAACATAAAACGAACTTAGCTACTTTTTAACAATGACTCATATGTTTGTAAATCTTTTGCAGTAGTCAACGTTTCTACCAAAATTCAAGTTTCTAGGTCTAGTCACTTAGGCTCTGTATTCTATCAAAAAATCATTTCCACGGCCATATTTGTTTAAAATGGCGACTTATAAAAACTTTTCTTAAATTTCTTCAATCTAATAATGACAATACGTCTTCATATAAAATTTCAGTTCTGTAGCTCAAACTACGTGCAAAATAAATTTTATGTCGGCCATATTAGTTATAAAATGGCGGCTTTTTAAAAATCAAAGGCAAAACCAGAATAATTATATTTTCTAGCTTCAAATCCAGTATATACAACATTCACGTTTCGTCATGAGGTTCACGCCCTACATCTAAACTTTTTCAAATTTACCCACGCTTTCGGAAGGTTTTCAGTTCAAGTTTAGTCAAATTGTATTTTATTCAGTAATATCACATGTTCTTTTATCTCATTTTTTGTATATCTCAACAATATTCAATAATTTTGCTCATGTATGCTATCTTTCTGTAATTTGCCAACGCTTTCGGGAGCTTTTAGTACTATTTCCGTCAATATTACATTTTATTCAGTACAGTAGGTTCTTGTTTCTGTGTCAGTTCCTGTATATCTCAATACCAACTTATATTTAACATTTGTGCAATTTACCAGCGCTTTCGGGAGCTTTTCTATGCAAATTTAATCAAATTACATTTTATTCGGTACAATAGGTTCTTGTTTCTGTGTCAGTTCTTGTATATGTCAATACCAACTTATATTCAACATTTCTGCAATTTATCAGCGCTTTCCTAGCTTCAAAAACCAGTATATTACACATTTGTTTCAATAATATACAACAAACGGTCTAGTAAACGTCCAAATGTGTGTTAGTTCAATATATAATTATGTCATAAGGCAACATTCTGCCATCAGCATTATTCCTAAAACAAACAATTAAAGTCTTCACATATGTATTTATCAGTCAGCATTAGTCAAATGTTTCAATACCCATCCGAGTATTATCTTCAGTAACCATCACCACTATACCACAACAACCTTAATGTTAAACTTTAACCACTGGATCTGCCACAATGCAACAAAATCTAACAATTGCAGCAACTTAAACTTTAAACAATGGATCTATCACAAGGTAACAAATCTGACACTTGGAGCAAGTTAAACTTTAAATATTGGATCTGCCGCAAGGTAATAAAATCTGGCACTTGAAGCAAGTTAAGCTTTAAATATTGGATCTGCCGCAAGGTAACAAACTCTAACATTTGGAGCAAGTTAAACTTTAACCATTGGATCTGTCGCAATACCATTCTTTTCTTTCAACGCAAGTCAGCAAAACAGTTAAATTCATGCCAGTTAGTTAATTGTTAATCAAACTAATGTAATTACTAAATATATTTATTTGTGTGTCATATTCAAAGGTACTTGAAGTTTCTTGCATTCATATCAATTGTCGACAATAATAATTTTATTTCTTATTTCGTTTTCAAAAAAAAATCATTCCCACCCTTTCTGCTTTTTTTCTTCTTCTTCAACTAAATTAATTTCTTTGCGCCTGTAGGTATTTCGTCGAAAACAACCCATTTTTTTTTTCTTCTCAAAACTAATTAATTTGTTGTTCTTCTTCTTCCGACAAGATGAAACAAGACTTCAACAGCAATAAGTTCTTGTGCTCCTGGCCAGGGAAAGGGGTAAGACGCAAGAGTTGTGAGTAGCAAAAACAATTAGTGACCTGTCAAATCCACAAGTAAATTTATGAAAAAAAACAGAATGATTAATGATCATGGGGTAGATTTGCGTTGTGTCCCTACTAAGGATATATTACGCACGACTGATGTGGTATGTAGCAATTGGATGAAAAGTAATATCGGTCAGGTACAAACTGTATTTGGATCCACTCAATGATAGGAATTAAATAGGTCTATAAAACATGTAGATTAACTGGAAATGTGATTTATTGTAAACCTTGAAGGAATCATTCCAGTGTGTTCAAATTTTGTTTTCTGTTATTCCATGGATAGGCAGGAAATCCATGTCTTTCGATCTGACTGCCATGGCAAACAACTTCCTGAAAGAATAGACAAGGAATTTGGTGGTGGTGTTATCTGGTGAAACTGAGGGAAACCTTTTATATCTCAATACGAATTGCTACCAGAGGGATTCGAACCTGGATGCGTTACGAATAAAGACCACGATTTTATCCACTGAATTTGGAGGCTAGGTATAAAGAAAACGGTAACAAAATTCTATTAGACAAAAAAAGGTGACATAAAAATATGTGCCAGTTTCAGGATGTACTTAATTCCATTATTCTCACTCATGTGCTTAACTCCTATTCTACGTGCCAGAAAAACGAAGAAAGAAGAGAACTTGAGAAAAAAGTGAGAAAGAACAAGAAACCTGACTTCTCATACTCATCAGTAGTATCTTGCGTTAACGATCTAAAACCATTAATGTTCATGCAAAAACTGTTGCAGCTGTTACGGTTCGGTCACACTTTTGATTATAGAATTGGCAAAGCAAATTAAATACAAGCCTACAGGTAATAACCTTACAGATGATTCAAACAGTGCTAATTTTCGGGATGTTTTTCTGGCTTATAAAAAACTGTAAATAGCCTTTAGGGTTCTTCTGCAAAGCATACTAAGGAGTTACATACGAGTGGATGTGTGTATGTATGAGCATCATTCTTAGACACAGGCATGTACACAAAACTCACGTTTACAGTTAACAACTTGTAAATGGAATAGTTTTCCAGAACTTGCCTGTAGCATTCTTGTTAGTTGTTTGAAGTTGCCGATGCTTCTAATGCTCTATTTGAAATGACATTTACTCTCGGCTTTTTTTTTATAATGTTCTGTAATCACTTTTATTCTTGCATGCGTTTTTATTGTGTTGTTTATTTATTCCTTCTATAATGTGAAAAACGAAAACGGATTTGCCCGTCTGCCTGTCCTATATCAAGAATTCTTCATCTCTAATTTTAAGTAAATTTTAACGAAACATACATAATAGCTAGGAGGTCATAACAGAAGTTTGTCTACCTGCAATCTCAAATTTAGAAATAAATTATCAGTCAATTAGTTCTTTAATTTATTCAAGAAAAGGTAGTTTTCTCTTAATTTGAAGATTTTTAACTTAGTTAACGAAAAGCTACAGGAACCAAGAGTTATGTTTTAAATTCATAGTTAAATTTTTGTTATATTAAAAGAAAGAATTACCTAGTGTAAATATAAAATTCCTTTTTTTTATGTAGTCCCTTTCAAATAAGATCCGGTAAGAATTATAGAACGCGTATTAACATTGCAATCATACTCAGATTCATATAAAAATCTAACTTCCCCGATTTACGAAAAAGAATTTATCTTAAACATTACCTAATATTATAATCGATCATTTTCGATATATAGGCTCAAAATTACAAAACAAAAAGTATATGTCGTTGTTTGAGAGATGCAGTAAGAATCCAAATTTAGATATACCGAGTATGACGCAATTATACCATCAAATTTTGCAAAATTTCTGGTACTAAAGCAAGAAAAAGTACCTTTTATCATTTGTTGAATTCCGCTATATTTTTTCTTTAGATACAAAGGTTCCAACTTGGAATTGAAAAATGAATTCTTGGAGCATGTTCAATAAAATACTGTCATCGCATTGGCAGACCACCTAGCAATTTTTCACCTGTCTCAAAATCTTGTTTTCACAAGTATGGCAACTAAATGCAAGCTTAGTAAATCAAGCCAAGATGGTTTAAACAAGATTGCATCAGGCAGTCTAGTTTACAAGAATCAAGGATGATATAGCCTTGACAAGACAAGAATGGAAAGCAGGTTTGAAGCTGGATTTAATAAACAGAGTTACGCATAATGTTACAGTAGTTTTAGAAAAAGTGTGAACTTGCCTACATCCTATCTTTATTTCATTACGCGTCTTATTCTCTCGTCATGAGATACAGCTGAAAATATTAGCACTTGTCTGCGGCTGGATTTCAACCAGAAACCATGGCATTTGCGTCCATTGTTTTCACCACTAGGCTGCTTGGGCATATGTTGAGGAAGAACGTGAGTTATGTATTTCATCAACTCAGACATGGAGTTCAGTAACACAGAGAGTATTTTCATTACAGAATGACGTTAAGCATGTAGTTATTTCCCCATTCCACAGATTCTTTTACAACCGAAACATGTACAAATAAAAAGCTTATTTTTGAGAGTGCACATGCCCAGTAACGGAAATTTTACAGGAGGCGTGAAAAATGTATTTCTCTGGGAGAGCGAGCACTATGGTTGTGTGAATGATCCAATATTATAAATAGAGGTACTGACAATATTGTCCGGGAATATACGTGTTGCGTGACCATTACGAAAAGAGATTTCGCCATATTTAATTTGTACATGTTACCTTTTGATGGCAACTTGTGGACATGTCACCTTTTGATATAAACGTGGAAAGAAATCCCAAGAAGAAGCAAAAATGTAGCGAAAACTCCTTTATTAAACAATAGTGTTTACAGGGAACTGGACATAGGGTGACTGTGTCATCTTCCCTCTTTCTCTTCTTTACGATTGACCTAAATTGATCGAGAGTACCGTTTATCCTGTATTGCGATAAGTGTTTGACCCTCGTGACAGTCCTATTAGTTCTAATTGGAATTTTTAAAATACGTTCGATTCTTTTATGTCCTAATTTTCCTCTCGTACGCTTCCAAATCCTTTACATTATAGACTTCTAAGTCCTTCACTAGCTTCTTCACAGATCCAACCCTCGTGTTCTTCACTCTTCGAAATCTCTATTTGCTCTTCAATATTCATTCTACTATGCCGAAACCTTCCCATCACGTACAAAATTGTGCCCACGAAAGGGAACGTTATTTGGATCGGATTGCCATTGGCAGCCGCTTCCTTTAATAACCACAATTCACCAGACCATATATTGACAGTCAAATATAAACAATAAGAACAGCGACCACTCGGATAAGCCCCCTAAATGCAATACCTATTTCTTTGCTCATACTTTGACTTAACAAGGTAGTATCATCACTTTACTCTCTCAGTAGGGTTTGGAAATGGCCGCTCCATTGCTAGCACTTTGGATATGTGCCTGTTTGAAATCAATTTCTCAACCTCATTGGTCTACGTTCGTGGATATGTTCCCTTATGATGGCAATACTACTACAGAATATAATGGAAAAGGACTTGTTCCCTTTTGATGTAAATCTGTACCTTTAACTTCCAAAGGCAATGGAATAAGTTCAGTTAAAAAAAAAGATTGCAATTATCGATGCAGTTCATATGACTACTATGAAAACTGATAAAAATCGAATTTGCAAAACAAAATGAACATGTGTTCCTTTGAAAGTTTGCACCTCAAATGTCAGCGTAGCGAATGAATCGGCAGAGGGCGGGGTTAGTTAATACTGTTTTTGGAATTATTTCATTGCGTATAAAGAAATTAATCTGGTGTTTCTTAACTATTTCCGAAAATTTAGTAATATATTGAAAAACGCAAAAATGAGAAGGGAGTAACCAACCCGGCGACTAACTATCTCATGTTCTGCACTGTTGTTTAAACTTTACGTACTTCACCACCAGCATAATTCTTAAATCAAGTCACTCCACACGTGTTGAGGGACTTCATCGCCCGAGACGATAGCGGAAGTGCAGCGAAACGAAGTTGAAGAATTTTTCAAGATTACCAAATTTCCTCACATCGCTGCTCGTTGCAACAAGCTTGACTTAAAGCGCGAATAGGCCAGTTATAACAACCAGCAAGTATGTTGATCCAACATGGTCGTTTCATGTTTGTTTGCCGATTTCACAACAATAACAAGTTTGACAAGTTGAAAATAAGTGACTGATTATCATTATCTGGGAGTATTGTCGACTTGATAGAAAGTTTCATTTTTCAAATTGCACTGTGTCGGTTTATTAGATATTTGGTATTCCCTACTTACTATAAGCATCATATGTAAAGCTCAGAATAGAGTCTTGCAAACTGTTAAAATATAAAAGAAGAAATGGTCGAAACGATGCACAATTTGCATTCTTTTCGAAATTAAATTTTACTGTAGATGTATTCGTCCCCAAGTGTTGCCAACCTATTTAGCAATTCAATGTGTGCGTCTTTCTTTATGTAGGGTGTCCATAATAAAACTGGCCCGGAAAAGTGTTTTCGGAATTCGTGAAAACGTAATTTAAATAGCAGAGCAGCATGCGCAGACACGTCAGCACGCGGGAGAGCAGCATGCAACAGCAACTAGTTGTTTGAGTGAGAGGTGCAGACCTGGTTATTGATTAGTTGAATGTGACACAAAATGGTGCTAACGCTAAAACAGCGCGTGTTCATTGTTCAGTGTTATGCGAAGCACAATTCGTGGAAAACGTGTGCTGAACAATGTTGAACAAAATCTCAACGTTGGTTATCTGTGTAAGTGGGAATTAAGAGATCGTCGTATCAGAACATTATCAAAGAGGACTTGCATCTTTCTTCTTACAAATTTTCTACTGTGCATGAGTTAAAGCTTCCAGACAAACCTACGCGTGTTCAGTTCTGGTGGTGGTTTCCGAAGAATATAAAATCAGGACTTTTGAATCCTCAGTTTTTCATTTCTTCAGATGAGGCCTGGTTCAGCCTGTCCGGGTATGTGATCTCACGGAACATACGTCATTATGCATCACCAAATCCTCGTCAGTACGTACAACAGCCGTTGCATAATCTTATGATTAGTGTTTGGTGCGCGATGGTCGATTTCCGAATCATAGCACGGCTCTTTAACTAAGTTGTTAGTTCTCACTGGTGTGTCCAGAATCTGTTTAATTCCTTTGTGGATCAACTCACAGAGGATGAAAGACTGTATGAATGTTTTCAGCAAGATGGAGCAACAGCACCCACCACACTTACAACCTTGTCAAGAGTTCATGAGGTGTTCGGTGAAGAGAGTACACTCAGCAGAGGCAGTACAATCTCCTGGCCACCACTATTGTCTTATCTCTCTCCCTCTGATTTTTATCTTTGGGGCAAGTTCAAGGGTCAGGTGTACTCAAATCATCCCCTCAATTCACACTGTAAAAGCTAAAGCAGAACATTGAAAACGCTATTGCTGCCATCCCTCAGGTAAAGCTGCTACGCGTGTCTTACAGTTTGATAAATCGAGCACAGCGCTGCATCGACATCAACGGTGACCATTTCTAGCATCCGTAAAGGGCAGTTCTCCTAAGTGTGCGAATTATAAACATTTTCCGGATCAATTTTGTTTTGTCCACCCTAAACAAATCTACATACGCTCATTGATATACACTTTGTTTTGTATTCAATTGCGTTAGGTACTGGTACAGGTCATAGAGGTACTTCGGGCGCTGCGCCGCACCTGTCAATATTAATAACGGTCCGGTTTATATCCGCTGGTATATCTGAAATAATGGCACAAACTTCAAGAAGTTCTCATTTACATCAAAACAAGGAAAATGTTCCTTGGAAGAAATTATGAAGCATATGTAGTTTCGAAGTTATAGGAGCTGGAAGTTATGGCGACATCGTCACACACACACACACACACACACACACACACACATATATATATATATATATATATATATATATATATATATATATAAACTCTATTAGCCTTAGCCAAAGTTGCCTAAGGCCCTAAAATTCAAATTCTATCTATCCTGGCCACACCTACCTTTCTCTTAGAAAATCTCTTCTAATATTGTACTCCCAACGGTCTCTTTCTTTCGGCTTTCCAAACACGATAGAATATAATCTTTGTTTTCCCCCAATCCAAGCTACATCTTAGGCGTTGCGGTTTCATTATTCTTGCAACATCAGGTGTCAGTGGAGTTCTTCATTATATAGCCTCCTCCATTCTCTGGTCATCTGGTCTCGAGTCGGCCCTTATACCTTTATTTTCAAACACGTAATTATGTCCATCTGCTAGGGTTGTAGTCCAACCTTCGCAACCGTAAAATGTTACCGGCAGAATAACCTTCCTGTATATTTTCAACTTCAACTTTGGTAAGGACTTTCTGGAAGGTAGGTAAGTCATGAGGTAAGGACTTTCTGGGATGAACAGAAACATGTACTTTAGGGTAATATATTACATCTTTTGAGAATTTCCAATGTGGAATTAAGATACATTTCAAACGCGATTTCTCCCAAATTATTCGGTGAAATTCCAAAAATAATAACATTTTTACAAATAGAATCCAAGTAGCTTTCAAATAATCTCACTTGACCCATGTTGCCATCAAAGAAAATTTAAAGTTTTGCCACGAGACCGCAGAGACTGGGGATGCACGGTTAAATTTGTCATAATAGTTCGTCCATCTCAAATCTAAAGCTCACATGTTTCTCTATTTTTCAAACAAACCCCTAGCTTACGAAATAAGAGAGAGTGAAAATTTTCGTTGGGCCCATCCTGTATATTTTTATCAGGATTTCAATACAGAACATTCACAACTTGTTAAAACGTTTAGCAATCAATCCCTACATTTGCCTCATGTTATAGGAACAAATTTTTTGTACTTTCATTGTTTATCAACAGCTCTAAACTAATTGTTGTTCTACTATGACCTATTATGCACACTTTTTACATATTTTAAAGATATATTCTTTAAATAAGTAAGAAATATTGGAATAATGAAGAAACTGTTCTAACTAAACCTCTACTACACTCGTATATAACAGGTGCAATTATATTACTGTCGTACAATGAAAACATTAAATTAATTAATATTTCATAAATAAGAGATAGAAGCTTTTTAATTTTTTTGTGTGTGTATTTAAGAACCCCTGTAATCAAACTTGACCACAGAATACATATTCTGAAGTTGTAAGAGGACAGTGTATGTCTTTGAGATATTTCTGCCAAATATTCATGTCATTTGGACAATAACAGCGGAAATTATACATTTATTTATGAAACTCTGCGATTTAAAACGAAAGTCAGAAATAGGAAATAGCATGATTTTCTACCTTTCTTTGACATAATATATCTCTAGTAGAAAGTGATATTTTACATTCCTTTTTAATTTGAATCATATTACTTGCTGAAAGAAAATCATTCAAATCTGAGAAGGTTTCTCTGGAGGCATTGGGTGATTTGAGCTGGAATGGCCCGCAGGGATATTTCGGTTGTTTCCTTACTTTTAACTAAAAACTGCTTTTTTGGAAAGTGTGTGTGTGTGTTTCGTCTTTTTACTTCAGAAGTGCATGCGGTAGCCCTGAAGTCTTTTCGACAGTTGGCCGCAATACTGAAGCAGTAATTATATGTAAAATATTTGGTGCACGAACAAACTGGGTCTCTACTTTTCCGAGAAGTGATTACACCAATAACAGCCTGCAGTAGAAAGTTTGATTCCCATTAAGTGAACTTCGCGAACGTGAAAGCAAAAATAAAACAGATTGGAACTATAGTAGGCAGGAGATAATAAATAGTAATAATAATATTAGTAATAATAATAACGTACTGACGTATTGTGTTTGGTAACGTACTGACTAATAACTATTTTTATTATGTTTATAAATAGAAAATAATAATCTGTTTAGTCTATAACGAAGATACACATGTGTATCCATAAATACAAAAAAATATTTTACTGAGTCAGTTAGAACTTGAATTAATAAGGATTTACTAGTATATGGGTTTACTGCACTACAAATTTACAACCAATTACGAATATTATGTTCCTCTTCAGTGTTGAAATATTTTAATGTCAATGTTCACCACAAATCCCAATGATTGATAATGCAGTGTCATTAGTGTTTCCACAGAATTTTAGAACTATGAATAATTCTTCGTCTCACAAAGACTGAATGATAAAAAATGTATGAGATTTCAGTTTCATTAAATAGGAAAGAAATAAATCTTGAGAAATGACTTGTAGGAGTGAACGTTAATTTATTCTTCTACGCTATCTTTCCAAAATATTGAAACATACTTTGGAACATGATAACTGATATAAAAACTGGTATGGGTGAAAGTAGCCTGTTGTGGCTACCTTTTTTTGATGCTGTTCTTGATGTTGGAATGTAGGTTGTAGGAAGCAACTTGTGATATGTGTTCCTAACACAGGTTGTTATGGAATGGATTATCAACAAGATTGGTTTTTGTATTAGTAGTATCTCTAAAAGCTATATTTGAGATTATACGATACGTTCTATTTGAGTACGTTTAGATTGGTTTACGTAAAGCTAGTAGATGGATAAAATTAGATCATCAGTAAGCGATAAGAGACAAACGTTATAATGTAAGCTGTATTTCAATGGTAAGCGATCAAGATGGAGAAAAGAACCTACATCATGAGATAAGATATACAATTGATAGCAGTGTTAATACTAATAGAGTTAAGTAATTACAGAGTATCTGAATTAGTAATTATTTAGAACCCATAACATTTATATAAAGTTACTTTCCTATTTCGTACTAAAACAATACTACAACAATTCTGGCGCAGTTAAATATGGCTTCATCCAGAGCGCCAACATTGAAAAAGTTTACCCAGCATGCAATGAACATACTTACAGCAGTTTGAGAATTACTGCCAAGTTTACGAAATTAAGAAAGAATCAATGGTAATATTATTTTTAACGTGTATTGGTCACGAACTGTGCTCACTGATTGAAGATATTTTAGCTCCTGTGGAAGTCAGAGATTTGCCATATGTGGAATTCAAGAAATATATGTTGGATCATTTCACCACGAAAACAAATGTCATAGTAGAAAGATATAAATTCCACACCATGAAACAGAGTGAATTCCAAACATCCCAGGGTTATACTCTCAAGTTAAGAAACCAATCTATGAAATGTTGTTTCGGAGAAAGTTTAGAAGAGGCTTTACGAGATCAACTGGTTTCAGGCATTTTCCATGACGATACCAGAAAAGGATTGTTGGCAAATCCACAGCTAACGTTGCAGAAAGCTTTAGATATAATTACTGTTGAAGAACAAGTAGAGAAAGATGCTCTCTGCTTCCAGCAAAAAGCTACAAAGGAATTCGACTGTTTTGCGGAACAACAACAGCAGAAATATACATCAGGTTCATGTTATACAAACGCAAAACAAAAATGTCTAACAAAAAGTGTTTCCGTTGTGGAAGAACACGTAAAGATTTTGCAAACCGTTACGCGAAAGCGTTGGTTTGCCGAAAATGTGAAATTAAAGGACATATAAGTGAGATAGCTTAAAGCTAAAGTTAAAACATCAAGACAAAGAATTATTTTTTATGGCGGTAGTGCAGACGGGGTCTAGACAGAATTTAATGTCTATTGATCACTTATTTGGAATTGGAGAAAGCAAATTTTTAAAACAGGATAACGATCGATTACGTTTATTTAATAAATCTGAATTATAAACTTTGGGAACAACTTCATTATCTATAACACATGAAGGAAAACCAAGTAAATCTAACATTCATAATTACTTTGACGGCTATTGCTAGTGTAGTCATAGGATTGAAATCCTTAAACCAGGCTGGAGAAAAAGAGTTTTCGATAAGGTACGAATTCTAAAGATATCTCGATATGTGAAGAAACTAAAGCAAGTGAATCTACATCTGTTATCGAAAGGAAATTAAACACATTGTTGCAGATGCAATCATCTTTTAAGGAGAACTTACGGATGTTAAGTAATAAGGTTAATAATCAAAGTTCCAGATCAGTATCAAATTCATAACTTGAAAGTATGGATATGAAAAATCCGAAGCCCTGTTGATCATTGTTTTCAGAAGCACTTCACACGTGGCAATCAAATTTTGATTCTTTACAAGAAGTAAAACAAAGTATAGACAAAATAGATGGATCCTTAAACAATACGGTGGTGGATTTGGGTAATTTGCAGAACGTAAGTGCTTACCAAAATGAAACACCAAATCAACAAAGAAATAGACGACTTCAGTCAAACAAGGAAAAGAACGTAGGAAGAAAGAATGTCGTTGCGAATTCAGACACCAGGTCTGTAGAAGATAGCATAAATGTTGAAAAATGGTTACAGAAACAAGGTTACGCTCATGTAATGATTACAGAAAAATTTAGAAGGCAAAGGCAGAACTTAAAACATTTTATTGCAACTGGTGCCTTGGACAAAACTGTGAGTTTAATGGTGGATAAACACCGTGAGTATGGGTTTTCTCGGGTTGTCCCGTTCCTCCCACTTTCTTCACTCCACCAATTGATCTATCATCGTTCATCCGCTCTAAGCCCAAGTTGCCTACAAGCCTTAAAATTAAATCCAAAATTCAAACTGAAGATCTACGTAAAATAAGTTAGAACAGTCTGACATACGAAAGCTCCACTTAATGAAATATTATTCATTGCGATATAGGGTTGATTCAATTTGCGTGTCGATTTTCAATTTCACCATAATTTCCTTAATAGGGAAATACTTGCTTTAAGTAACTTCATATTGTATGAACCAAGCGGCCGTAGCTCAGTTGGTTAAGCTTTGGCTTCGCATTCGGGAGGTCATCGGTTCTATACCAACAGTCGACCATCCTGTCTAGGATTCTCCAAGATTTTATCTCAGTCGGTCCAGGCAAATGTCGTGATATTGCCGTCAACTTAGGACCTGGTCGGCTCTTTCTTCTACCCTATCACAGCCTGAGATATAGATGCCCAAAGATCACAAATAAATTCAAAATTCATAAAGCAAGATTGAATAACGATACCCATAACAGCTTCACTGCTAAATGCAATATATTGTCACGCTTGACATACAATATGTAGTACAAAAATACCTGGAATAGTATGTTTAATGGAACTGTGAACTAATCTGTTGATATCTTTAATGCAAACTATAGATCTTTACCGATATTCTCTGCATGTTCGTATGAATCTAACAAGGCAACTGTTTCCGATGGGACACGAAAGTCAACATGAAACTTCCACAGTGCATTGATCATGTCTTCAAGTGAACGCTCCTGTAGTACTACGTTTAGGAATTTAGCGAAACACGATATATAGGACTTCAAAGTTCATGACATTTTGTTCTGAACGCCTGAATGGCAGGCAACACTTCATAGATATCTATATGTTGAAGTTATTCATTTAACATTCACTTTTATATAAAAGGTTACACTGAAAATAACTTCACTGTTAGATTGAAGTTGACATGTTAATTAATTGCTCTGATCCCTGCCAAATGTGAATATTATATAAATACAGGGTGACCCAAAGGAAACTTCTCATCCCGTTAATTTCGTAACCAATTGATTTTCAGCACACGCCCCGTTTAATTTCATGGGGAATGTGCCATCGTGGTCAAGCATTGCATGCTGTCCCATTTTATTGTAGTCTAGTGGCAAAACGTGAAATTTTCTTAATTCATTTGAACAAAGTGCATACATCAAGTTACTGCAAAACATTTACTCGACTGCTACATCTGTCATTAGACTACATCAAGAAAGTAAAAAAAATAAAGTTGGATAAGGGGTAAGGCAAGGAGATTCAATTTCTCCAAAACTGTTTTCAGCTGTCCTGGAGAGAGTGTTCGAAGATTTGAACTGGGATGAAGTTGGAATAAAGATCAATGGCAAATATCTTGATCACTTACGATTCGCTGATGATATAGTCCTATTTGCTTCAAGTTCTGAAGAACTACAAACAAGAATGGAAGAACTTTGTAATGAGAGTCCCAAAATAGGCCTTAAAATGAATTTAAGTAAAACAAAAGTAATGTACAATCAATATGCTGCAAAGAAGGAAATAAAGGTTAGCGGAGAGACGATAGGCATAGTTGATGAGTTTACGTAGGTAAGCTCAAAACTCCGAATGGCAAGTTGACTGATGAAATAAATAGGATAGACTTAATTTCGAAAGCACATTTCCAATGTGTCTGAAGCGTAATGTTTATAATCAACCTGTAATGATATACGGCTGTGAAATTTGGACATTGGATGCGCAAACGACTCAAATATTAAGAGTCACACAAAGAGCAATGGAGAGATGCATGTTAGGAATTACCAGGAGGAACAGGAAGAAAAATTAATGGATTCGCGCACAAACAAATGTAGAAGATATAATTAGGACTGGAAAAGAAGATGAAGTGGAGATGGGCCGGTCATAGCTAGACAAACAGACGGAAGATGGACGACGAATATACTACATTTGGAATCCTAGGGAAAAGAAACGACCGAGACGACGTCTAAATCCAAGATGGACAGATGAAATCAAGCGTTTTTTAGGAGCTACATGGATGAGGATAACATCAGACCGAGGTATGTGGAGAGAAAAGGCCTTCATCCAGCCGTGAGTAGAAAATTGCTGAATATGATTATTATGATGATGATATAAGCTTCCACTCACCATTTCTTAGTAATTTTGCACCTTGCCTAGTGCTTTAAGGTTCCACATTAGACACAACAGATAAAGTGACAAGTTCGCTTCAGACTATGCTGCTGTTGAGATCTCTCACGATGGAGGCTAGTGTAGCACTGTGAAATAAATGAAATATTACAGACGTTTCTACATAATTCCCCGAAAGTAGGTTAAGTAACCCCACCTGCAAAAGTAAAAAATTACTACAATGTTTATAAACGAGTTCATCTCACATGGTGTGGGAGACATCATCAGTGGGTGGGGGGAATCTCATGAAAGGATTTTGTATGGCAATGAATTTATATCCAAGAATTTTGAGTTCAAAGACTGTTTCTCATATTGAATAAACCTCCACCGATCCACTAACCATTGTTAGGGAAAAGCAGATACTCACAGACAGTGGTTTGCAAGGTCGTTGAACACTTATTGTGAAATGATGGATGATGAGAGTCATATATCAGCAGCCCTTCTTTTGACTAGACTCACTTCTTTTATATCCTTCAGTCTCTCGTCTTCCTTTCTTGTCGTACTTTTTCTATCCTTTTGCAATGCTCCTTATGCATTTTCTTTGTTGAGTGTTCGTTTCGGTAGATCTATCATCAATTAAGGAGAAACACCCCCGCATAAAAAGCACTTGAAACCTTTTCTCATTTTACCTTGCATCTCATCAGAGCTAGAAGATGCAAAGCAGATTCATCAGCAAGTCTTGTTTCTTTACTATCAGTAACTTCACAGAGGTGATTTATAAATTTCACTCTGCCATAATAATACAACAAAACAAAAAGGGAGCTGGTATAAGAAAACTCCAGCAATAATTAATGCAAAAAGATCTTTTAGTGATGTAACAAGTCTCTGTATCGTTTGAATACATTATCTACTGAAATCCAAGAACTTGGTTTTATCTTTTTAACTGAAGCTGTTACATTGTGCTGTGCTTTTGTATCAAAACTTAGTGTATGTAGTTTTTAATTCATATAATTACATCTGGAAAAAATACGTAAAGTTTTGTGTAAATAAGCATATTTGTATAGCAGGAGAAACTAATAAATATGATACATTATTTAAGCACTCTAGTGAATGTACGTGACTTTCTGTGAACTAGGTGCCAGACTTTCTTGAAAATACTTTTAGAGCGAAGTGTACGCAGTCATAGTAGAAGCAAGAGAGTGTATGTATACTTTTACCCCACAAGGTAGATACAAATTGCTTGCTAAAAAGTAATTTGAGAACCTGTTTCCTGGTGCTAAGTCTAGACAGTACAAAACATGCAACACTGTTAAAATTGTTAACCATTTTTTCTGAAAGAAGTCATCGTTTCATGTACTGGTAACATTACTAGCGAAAACCAGAAACTTTTCAGTTTCCAACAGTATTCAAACATAAAATATTTACAATTTCCTAAACTATATTATTATTATTATAACATGGCGCCCAGTGCCGACGTATGTGTTTTTTGTCCTGGTTCCATTTTCGGAAAACAGTTGAGTTTGGGATGTTCTGTCTATAAACGTTTCCATGCCAAGAATTACTTAAAAATGGACTAGACTGAATATGATATACATAACAAATTGTATTTCTTCATATATGTGTCAAGTTTCTATCAGGGGTGAGGATAGAAACACATCAGTGACTGTGAAGTCTACCAAGACTGCCAATATTCAACATGATTCTTCAAAAAGTCCTTCTGTTATTAATGATTCTGATTTGCAATCTCCAAATAATGAAGGTGTAGGTTTGCAAAATAATGACGCCATAATCGTTAATCAAAGAAACAATTGTAATTGTGGTTGACGTGTCAATATTCATGGAAATATTGATGAATAAGTTTGAACTACTGATTAAACAGTTTAATTCATTGATAGAGGAAATAATTTCACTGAAACAAGAAAACTGCAGGGTCTCTTATTTAGTACACAAGTAAACTAAAACCTTTTGCTGAAACCGTTAGCGCGAGTGCATCTACAGTGTCACCGATACAAAGAAGCACTGAGAACAGTCAATATGTGAACTCCCCTGTAATGTCACTTGACACAGGTAGAAAAGCTGACACCACTTGGGAAACTGTAACATATAAACAAGAGCAGAAACGGCACTGGTAAGAATATTAAGAAAATAATTGAAGTTAAACTTAGTGTACAAAGTAACGATAACTCGCTCCTTGAACAAGGGGAGAAAATTACTGATAAAGTCCATAAGAAATCAGAAACGCTCTCCGTTGTTCATTACTAGACTTGAAGAAGACGTGTCCTGACAAGATATAGTTAAGTATATCGGAGAGAATGCTGACATTCATAAAATTATTAAGAAGTGTGCGCGATTAGAAATTAAGTACAAGGGATATGCACCTTTATATGTTTCAACAGGCAAGAAAGACATGGCCATAATTAGTAACCCTAATTTGTAGCCAAAAGGGGTACCTATACTAAATTTCATGGTAAATTATTTCACGAAAAAGTGCTAGAAATGTAGAGGGGTGAGGATGAAAATAGTAATGAAGATGAGGGAAATAAGCATGGTACTAAGGTATTGCACAATGGATTGCGAAAGACCACAATTCTCCATTTACTGTCAAAACGTGATTGGAATTCACACTAAAATATATCAATTAATCCATGAGATTAGTTACAACCACTACGAAATTATTGTATATGAAAACTTGGTTTGCATAAAACAGAACATATTTCACGCAGTTATCTAATGTATATAACATATATAGGAAAGGTAGAAACGTTGCTACCGGTAAAAGTAATGGTGGTGGCATTTTTTTAACTTTAACAGCTTAATAATACCCTTCCAGGACCTTCATAGGACATATATATTTATACGGTTTCTCCGACATAATACTAGCAGTACATTACTTCCCACTAGATATCAAGTCTTAATATTTAAAAATTATTTTAATTGGTCAACAAATTACGCTATTAAAAGACAATGTGACAATTATATTCCTTGGTGATATTAATACACCAGAAGTCGACTGGCACACTGGAGAAATCACCATTAAACATTTTTATATGAAAAAAGGCACTCAGTATTTTCGATCTGTCTCTGTTGCTCGACCTTGACCAAATAAATAAATTACCCAGTGACAATACGTCCAATTCAATATTAGATACCTTGTTAACCAACATAACAAGAACTCTGATTACTTACCAATATGAAACAGTTAGTCAAACCTGTTAGACTCACATTTTTTGAGTGTGGCATTGTGAGTGACTTAGCAACCTACACTATCTCTGATCAATCTTATAAAAGTGGGATAAATAAAATGGTAAGGTATTTTGTGAAGTACAAAGAGCTGGGATAAAACTGTGGTACGATAAATTTGCATTATTGCGAAAACAAATTAAGTACAGCCTATTCCAAAACGTTTGACCACAGTGATTAGGCTGTTTTGAGCTCAAAATTCTGTAAGCCCAACTTCGGGTATGTTCGGAAACAGTAAACCAAAGATGTTCGAGCCCTTAAAGCAGTCATCAGAAAATTAAAAAGTCATACTTTTATACAAAATCATTTTATACCAAATTACGTAGTAACAGGTTGTTATCCATATCTGGCTCCAACTTTGAGTTATTTAATCTCTCACTTAAGCAAGGTATATATCCAGTAGATTGGCAATCAGCCATCATTCCCGTCTATAAAGGTGATGACGGTTCCTTAGTATCAAACTATAGATCAATTACTATTCTAAATACCATAGCTAGACTGTTTGAATCTATGGTATGTGAATATCTCCAATTTAACTTAAAACATATGTTGAAAGAACAACAGCATGGTTTTATTCAAGGGAAGTTTGTGGTGACAAACTTTTATCAGATTACAAATGAAATGCAGGACACATTACAAACAGATCTCAATGTTATGTTATTTTTATTGACTTCGCTAAAGCATTTGATAGCGTTCATGATCTAGTTCTAATAAATAAACTCATTGGATTATCGGATTGGAGATCATTGGATTATCTCCCATTTATCTCAAATGATTTGAATATTTCCTATCTGGTAGAAAATTTAGAATTAAAATAGGAAATTCCGTATCTAATGAGGTATAATAAGTAACGGTATTCCGCAGGGATCACCTTCAGGTCTAAAGCTGTATAGAGAGGTAAATCGTTATACAGACAACCAGTTATTGCAAGAGGATCTCAATAGTATAATTGCATCGTATAGTCAGGATAAAAACGGATCAAACGATCTCAAAACAAAATTTACAAGTTACACGAATAAGACAATACTATGTAAGTACCAATAAAATAAACAAGATGGATGTTATGAAGCTAAACGCAATCATGAAATTTGGTGTTTCATTGTTATTCTAATCTTAAATATAATAATCATGTTACAAGAATTACAGGTGAAGCTAGAAAATTACTATGATACATCTTTATTTAACCAATGGTATGAATTTGCAAACAATGAAAAGTGTTTAACGCTTTGCAGAACTCTTGTAAGGACAAATTTAGAATATTGTACATCGGTGTGGTATAGCTTGACTAAAGTAACAATAACATTATTGAAACTGTAAAAAAAAAAAACTTTTTTAGAATGCTACGTTATAAAGCTAATTTACCATATGATCCATGTGACTGATGTGGTATCTTGAAACTTTGGAGCTACGAAGAAAAAACATAGACAGTATGTTCCGAACCAAGATTTGGATGGTACAATCCAAACCTCTTACTTTATAGAAATACTTAGTTTTATTATATCCTTGTAGAATACTAGAAAATACAAGTTCATCACATTATTTGACAAAAGTACCGCACTTTTAAATCGTATAAATCATAATTATTACGAATGGTAAATCACCTCTACATTTGTAAATACGTTCTGTATTTATTTTATTCTTTGTAATTACTAAATATGTATTTGTAATAGATAATTCAGAATAGATATGTATTGTATTGTTATTAAATCTTTAATATTTTGTCAACAAGTCTGACTCGATATGAAGTTGCCATTTTGTTCCTTATTGTGTGTTCAATTCTATACTGTCGTCTGTAACCGTAACGACGTTGCATACACTCTTAAAAATTCAGTTGAAATTTCCGGTAATAATACCGGAATTGTTCCTGCTTTTCCCCGTAGCCGTATTTTACAGTGAAAATACCCGAACCTAGAATCAACGTAATTAATCCTCTATATAAATTTGATATAAGTACGGTTAGTACCTGAACTTTTACGGTAAAAATTTGGCACCCCCGATTGCCAGTAATTTCACCGTAAAATCTCCGGGCTTTTTTTAAGAGTGTAGCTCTCGTACAAACAAAGAAGTATCTAAATTATCTTTAACGACTCATTTGAAAGGCAATCTAGAATATATGCCATCCACATCACGCGAAAATTGTATCAGAGTAATCTCGATAACTACGCTTCCAACTTCCTGTTGTGAAATAGCTTTCAAAAAAACCTTTTGGCAGGCCTATAGGCTGAGGTACATTTCGAAGTTTTTGTTTTATTTTCAAAAATTCAATTCTCGCCTTGTATGAGCGCTTTCGAGAAACCATTTATTGATTTGTAGATTATTCATCAAGAGCTTTTCAACGATACCCCACAAAACGTGGTTTTAAAAATTTTGAATTTCCACCCCCACTCCCACAACCCCTGAGTCGTTGGTGTCACCGTAAACTTCATAGGAAGTACTATAATTTATCCACACAAAGTTTTCCTCTAAACTCCATAGGGTCTGATATATATATATATATATATATATATATATATATATTAATTTAAACCCCCTCCCCCGACCACCCCCTTAAGCCGATTTTGCTCATTAACGAACTTAGCCGAGCTATTAAGCCTAGAAATAACATAATAAAATTTGGTTCAAATATCTTTAAAATTATGGCCGCTAGCGCGTAAATATATATATATATATATATAT
>JAGDQP010030540.1:12504-22542 GCA_022664845.1 Lepisma saccharinum | reverse complement strand
TTTTGCTTTGTTTCGGAACTTCATCATTTGGGACCACTTTGTTCGGATTGCATTACACAAAACGTCATCTTGTAGTAAAAGTGAATTGAAATGCCATGTCTTGTGAGATTTTAAGGTTTGGGATGCAGGAAGGTTCACTGACATAAGCACCCCAAGATGATCACTTACAGGTAGGGGAACTCTTTCAATGCGAGTAACTTGAGTTATTAAGTTGTTAGATATATAAATTCTGTCAAGGCGACTACGGCTTGATCCTTGAAAGAAAGTATATCCGGGGTCTGTTTTGTATTTGTCTCTATACACGTCACTAAGATGGAAGTTTTCAACCAGTTCTCTTAAACCGGGGGAGAAGTTGAAGTGGGGGGAACTGTCAATCTTTTCCAAAACTGCATTGAAATCCCCTGCTAAAATATGCAAGTTACTTTGTGAGTGTAGTGTTGCTGCTACACTGGTTTCATAGAACATATTTCGTTGTGTGGTTTTTCCGCCCCCAGAAGGGGCATATATCGAGGTGATTTGAATGTCATTTAGTGTACCTGATGTGATTCGCTCCGTGTCAACGTTTTGCATCCTTTCGAAAGGCAAATCGAGTCTGGTGAGAATTGCTGATCCGGTTCCAGATATTGACGGTGAGGAATGAATTTGGTATCTGGGAAAGAAAACTGGATCCAAAATTTTGACTTCTTGTACAAGGATGATATGGATGTCTTTTAGGCAAAAAAAATCATTTAACCATTGAAGCTTAGTCGGAGTTGTGCAAGCATGGATATTACAAGTTAGTATTCGATAAGATTGCATTGACTTTCGTTGGGTTTCTTGTGTATGATTAGCAATGAGGCAAGGTTGTGAAATTTTCGAAACACTGTAAAAAATAACCCAAAATAAAACTGTCATTACCGCACTTTGACGAAGCCCGGTGTTTCTCCATCTGAAACGTACATTTAGATGTTGACAGTAGTTCATCTTTATGTCTTGTAGAAATCAGAGTATTTTTTTTATGTCACTTTTTCGCGTTTTAAAGTTCGGTTATACTTTTTGGCCCTAGTACTAAAAGCTACCGCCTGAAAATGTTCATCATCCAAAGAGGCAGCTCGTTTCAAAACAGGTTTGTCGTGTTGATCCTCTGCCGCTTGAGATAGAAATTCTCGAGGAGGCAGTTGATCGTTAGAACACTGTTGGTTGGGTACCTTGCTACTAAGTTCGTTGTCGCTAGCAGTCTCCATTTCCCACCATGATGATTTTGCCTCCTGGTCTGCAGCTGGACTAAGTAAATCACTACATGAACTAGTAGTTGGAGGTTTTGCACTTTGTGTTTGAGAAATTTGAACTTTTAAATTATGATCTTGGTTTATTACTTCGCCAGTTACTTCATTGCTTACACTGTTACTGTGGGGGAGTTCCAAGGGTTCCCCCAGTCTTGGTGGGGCTTTTGGGTGTTCCCCATTCTCCTGCTGTTTTTCTTCACTATTACTAAAAGGTACACTTACCTTGTCCTGCAGGATAGCTCGCGACGGGATGTCACTGTGTGTACTCACTGTGGGTTCTTCCTCGAGGGGCTGTGAGGTCCTCTTGGTGTCTTCGGACATCCGGGAAATGATTTCCTGTTGATCCTCCGTACTTTTCTGGTTTTTGATGGCAAAACCACTACGTCCATTTTGGTTATCTGGGGGAATCACTGAACCACCTGACAGTAGAGGGAATTGACTGAAATTTCCAATGTCTACCTTTTCGTTTCGTGCTAAATTTAAAGGCATGCGTCTGGAACTTGGTTGTCTCACTTGGGGTTGGGGATTAGGCTTTGTCACTGAGGGAACTTTTGGGGCTGATCTAGATGGACAAATGGCAGCAGAATGGCTGGTATCATCGCACACGAAGCAAGTGGGGGGCTGCTGAAAATATGTCACAAACAAACGATGACCCTTGACTGTAATGTAACTTGGTATGGGTTTTATCAATTTGATTTTAACCAGTTTCTTTCCACTACGACATGTGTAAAAATGAGTCTGGTTGAATTGTTCTTCCCGAATAGAAACTATTGTGCCATATTTGCTTAATTCTTGTGCTAAATCGGTGTTTGGCATTTCTGATGGTACAGTATGTACTTTAACGAAAGTATAGACTGGGTCCGCTAATTCTAATGTTAACTTATATAACTGATTGTTTGTATCGATAAAAGGAACTTCCCCATTTTTCTCTTCCAAGAGACGATTACAGATTTCCGCTGTACTCAATTTGATGTACAAAATTTTCTTTATGAAATCATATTCTATTGATTGCACGTCCTCATTATCCAATTTAAACTGTTCTCTAATCCATAAATGCATTTCTACACTGGACGGAATTTTGTTTACCACTGGACTAAAGAATATGCGTAAAGTGTTTCGGCGGGTTATATTCATGGTGAACTTTATCTTCGTGATTTGATGAAATTAAAAAAAAAAGGACAACAACGAATTAACTAATCCATGAATTGATATTTCACTACGTTGAAATCTATGAACTATAAATCACTTCACTTCCAAATACACGCTATTGATCTCGCACTTAACAAAAAATTTCACCACACGCTGTTCTTCGATGTCGAAGCCTTGACAGCACTACAGAAGCACTTCTTGGCACGTCCGTCTGCTACGCTAGTAGCAGCTCGAATCCTGGCTAAATCGTCAGACACAAAAGGCGCTAGATGCAAACGATATTTAGTGAACAACATTTGAATTAAACGACTACACTATAGATTTAAACAGTGTAGAGGATCAAATATATGTTGCTGAAACCCCAAAACAAACTAAGTCATTTGCAGGACTTATGCCATGGTTTAATCACTTCCTGTTTGTCAATTGGGTACCAGAATTCCCATTCATTGAGACCATTCCATTTCTATGAAAGCAAGGAAGATGGCGACAGCCAAACACTTGAGCAGCATTACTACTCTCTTATCGTAACATGTCAAATGCTACGCTTGCTTTCATAGAAATGGAACATATTCTCAATAAATGGGGATTGTAATCCCTAATTGACCAATGGAAAAATGATTAAATCATGGCATAAGTCGTGAGAGTAACTTTGTTTGTGTTTGGGGCTCAGAAACATTTTTTTATCCTCTATATTGTTTCAGTGTAGTGCTATTTCCGTCTGATGATTTAGCGAAGTCGGTAAGACGCTGGACTTCTAATTGATCAACCCATGTTCAATTCTAGCTGCAGCTGTGTTTTTTTTTTCTCTCAGTACCGAAATCAGCACCGTGTGTTGTGTTGATTTAACACACAAAAGTGGTAGTCACGCTGGGACACCGCATTGTGTTGAATTAACACAGCTATTTTTTACTGTGTACCATTGAAAATTGGCGATAGCAACAATTTTGAATGGCCGCTATCTTGAATAGCTACATTTTTGGAATGTCTATCACCCATATTCGTGCTCTATACATGCCAGTGTACAAGTGCTGAAAGTTTCATCTGGTGCCCCTGTTTTATACCAAATTATCATGTAGCTTCTACACGCATTAGTGCCTCCATAATGTTAACTTGTACTGCAGAAATTTTCAAACAATTGTCCATATCTCTGGTTATACTTGTCGGATTTAATTAATCTTTTTTTTTTTAATTAAAGCCTAAGTTACACGCAATATATTGTGTAAGGACATAGGTTTATCTAAAACCAGTCGTTGCAAAGTAAAATATTAAATAAGAAAATATTTTAGGCTAAAATGAAACGTTTTTACATTTAACTGAAAAACTATTAGATTTACGAAAATATTGCTAATAGACATAAATGTAGCCAATAAACATTTGTTTCATTTAAAAACAGAATGATCGAAATCGGATAACTCATAACCGAGATATGTTGATTTTAATAAATGGCGTTAGTCGCATTTTGAATGGCCGCCATCTTGGATAGCTACCCTTTTGGAAAGTCTATCACGTATTTTCGTGCTCTATACATGTCAGTGTACAAGTGCTGAAAGTTTCATCTGGTCCTCCCATTTTATACCAACAACTTGTCGGGCACAAGGACTATAATGGACTACCCGCACAATCTGAAAGCTCCTGCTTACACTCCTAAAGCATCGGTGGGAGCAACATTGACACTACAATTTTCTAACCACAGTTGACATAAGTATCTTATTAACTAGTATTATTAAGATTATTATTAAGATACTAATATTATGGGTCACCATATTTGGGCTTGCGAATGTGGATAGAATCTGCTCGCCAATCTGAATAGTATACAGTCGGAAAAGAACCCATCACGATTTTTTTTGTTAAAATTATTGATATGTTGAAAATATGTGGGTGAATTTACTAGTCGAAATACCGGACAGCCACTCATAATATGGGACCGGACATCCCGTATTATACCGGACAGATGGCAACCCTATATACAGGTATAAGTGACAAAGCGAGAGTTGCAATTAATTTTTGGGACTAGCGTTAAGTTTTAAGGCCGAGTGCGGTAATTCTATGGAACTGTTAGTCACTTTGTTCAAAATGAACAACTTACATCTTTATTATGATCATCATCTTCCTCATTAAGATCTTTTAAAGTATCAACTCTATTTGATATTTTAATTAAATTCAGAGTTGCTAACTTAAATTTTTGTTTGCTATCTGTTATTAGAAACCCATATCGTAGAATCCATTTAAACACGGCGTTTGGGCTCAGTACCAAAGTTGGTAACCGTGGATGGTTTGAGGATTAAATTTATGTGTTCCACAATATTACTGTGATGTCACATCACCCACTGGTCGTTACATTACGAACACCAAATAGACCAGTTCTAGCCAAGGGACGAAACGCTACTCGTTCAGGTAGCGGACCGAAGCCTAAGCTTCTTGTTCGTGGATTTGTGGCGAAACGCTACCGAAAAATTATTATCATTAAGCATACAAAGACTCATCATATCTAGGGTAGAATCTAATTGTGTATAAAATACTAAAGAATGTATTGTGTAATTAAAAGCTTGCATAAAAAGAATAGAATTGCAGTTATTTTTTTAAATTGTATTTACAATGTACGGTACTCCTAAAATATAAGGGAATCCGGTACATGTGTAATAAATTACAAGACACGAGCCTTCATGTAGTAGTAACGCGATTTTGTTATGAACTATATTTACTGAGTATTCTATTACTCAGTCCCAGAAACATTGTAGCGAAAAGATCTTCTTGAGTCAAGTTGACTGAGGGATCTCCTTGGCTTAGTTTGACTGAGTTGACTGAGGTTTTATTTACCCAGGGTATCTTTTCAACTCTCTGCGGACTCTAACCGCTATTCCTTTTGCAGGAAAGGAGCGTTTTCTTATGGAGTTAATCGGGACAGGTCTACAACGTAGACGGTAACTGAAGCCGTTTCAACATCTTAATAACATGAAAATGTCAAAGATCGCAAGGCAGATATATTCCAAGATGTTATGTCTATGTATCGTAAATGTTCGTGATTTCTACTACCTAGCGTTTGAGCCTAAAACGATTTTTTTTTACTCTTCATTTGCTCATGTGATGTTGTTTATGTCTTTTTTGCTTGCTATTTACATTCTACAATTTGTATTTTCGCTCTTTGTTCATTGTGAGAATTTAGATAAATGATATTTGTACCAACCATGGACTGAAAATAATAGCCTAGTGACTTATCTTGTGACACTGGGTAAACTTGTTCTGACAGCAATGCATTTTCGGTGACGAATAACTCATACAAGACCACAGCGAGACAAATGTAACGCAAGCAGTGAAATACATAGGTTAAAATAGAATTAGTGACATGCCCAATTACGTTATAATATAAACGTTTGTGAAATACACTGCATATAAATGTGGCAGATGTAAACTAATGTTGCTGTTTCTTCCTTCTAAACGTAATGTTCAACTGAATACCGAGAGATGGCTCTGTTGTAAACATTATTGTAACACTTTGTATTTGGAGTGGAAATCTAATTTTTACAAATTGGTTGTAACAGTTGATAAATTACGATTTGTAATAAAAGTTAATTTTTTAGAAGACTCTGCAGAAAATCAATGAAAAAAAATGCCTTTCAGTCAAATTCCTTGAATCTTTGGATATATATCTGACGAAAAGAAGTATTAATAGGGACAAGTTATGAAAATAAGATTCAGCGTTTCTACGAAACCAAACGAGTGTACGATTACCTAAAACTTGTTTATAAAGCTTTAGTAAAATAAAAATAAATTTAAAAAAAATTAAAAAACACGCTTTTTTAAGCAAAAAAAGGACTAAAAAGTACAAAAATAATAAATTTATGAATCGGAAAATAAAAGCGTGGGTGCTCTTAGATATTATGATTTTATGATAAGATAAGCAAGGGCACCCACGCTTTTATTTTCCGATTCATATTTTTATTATTTGTTTTACATTTTAGTCCATTTTTCTTTGCTTAAAAAAGTGTTGCTTTTTTAAATTCCTTTTTTTTTCTATGTTAAGAGCTTCGCATATCCAAATCCTAAAGTGTTATGCAACCAGTCAAATCACAACATCGTTGCAGGCTAGTATTTATTTTAGGATAATGAAGTCCATATTAAATAATTATTTTTAAATAATTACAGTTAACTGGATTATTCTGTCGTACATCTAATGTTTGAATACTGTATTGTCATCGAAAACAAACACGTTTACAAAATGTTGAAGAAATCGTATGATGAAAAGTGGGTTAGAAATTAATTACAAGATTTGTACCAGAGATGAAACATGATTACAGAGATAAGTTAATAGAAAGCGTTTAATAATAATAAGTGCCTCATTTTCGGTTATTAATATACCACAGAAGCTGGATAAAGGATTTTCAGTACGTGCACACATATTGTACCAATTCTATGGTATTTGGCTCCCGACACAAATAATGTTTAAAATATCCATCAATTCAAGGTTTAGACAATGTATTTAATGCTTGCCATGCAGATAAGAATTACGTTATTGATATAATTGACCCATAACTAAAATAAACACTTTCTTTGTTACAAATTCTGTTTCATTTTATGAGACTCCCTGATAGCGTAACTAGCAAGAAGGGACCTTATAAGTTATAACACCTCCTACTTCAACCATCCGTGGCCAAATATCATCTTTCAAACCATAAGCTGAATACAGGTAGCTGAGGTGTCGTTGGAAAGATCCTGACTAGACTAAACATAATTTGTATCTGTATTACGAGCATTAATTACATTGTTTAAATCTTGAGTTGGTGGAACGTTTACATATGGTGTCGAGAATTTCTCATGCACCAGAGGATTGGTGCAATATATGCGCATGCACCTAAAACCCTTTATACAGCTTTAGAGGTACATTAATATACCGAAAATGGAACACTCATTTTGCAAAAGCATTATAAACAGATTCTGGTAATCGTAAACTTACTTAGCTTCGTAGAAGCATTGAATCCATTTTGAATGACTGGTTCCCATTGAGATTTTTTTCTTCAGGATTCTATCAACTATTGAAACCAAAAGTTTAAAAAAAATTGACCGATAGACCTTTTACTATTGATTACGCGGGCTGATTTATTGAAATCCCTTCGATTCTGTTGAAGACAGATAACTGGAATATTATTAAATATTCTATCAAGGAAGCATCAATCGTATACGTTTAGGTCGTATCTAGTGACAACCTGCCAAAGTGTTTTCACTGAAATTAGTATTACATCTTTCAATCGAGAAAGCTAAGCAAATATAAACTATTTCCCAGTTTCAGAGTCACACATTATAAAGAGTTCACTTAACTTAACTTTGAAATAAGTTTCTTTGTACCTGCGATGCGATCGTGATTTCTTAAAAAAAGGGACAAAACTAAGCGGAAATTAAGATGATCTCCTGGTTTACAAGCCAACAAATTAATAACGATCGAATAAAGCGAGATCGATGAGACTAGATCTGACAGTTATTTATCTCCATCTGTATTGGTTGAAACTCTAGCCTTTAGGAAGAACTAAACATACATATAACTAATTGACTTACATGATTTTAACTGATAGGGGAGGTGTTTGCATTCGAACAGTAGAAAATGGGCCAAATGGAATTCTTGAAAGTTCGTTTGCACCGTTTTAGGTCCTTAGGTAGCGAAGCTATAGATAAAAGGGACCTTATAATCCCGATCATTCTGTCCGTCCGTGTCTAGAAATTAAATCTCAGTAACTGCGAGGTGTAGAGAGATGCTTCAGATGTCGTTGAAAAGGTCTTGACTAAACTAGCTCAGTGTGTCTGGAACTGTCCTGATTGGTGGAGTAGCTCGGTGTTGACAGCCCATTTTCTAAAATTTCTTATAAAGTAATTGTTCAAATTACTTGCATTCAGTTAGACCTGGCTGCGCCAAACTTGGCATAAACATTTCTCGGTACAATACAAAAGCACTGAGAGAGCTCAACATTGATAAGCAGCCTTCTTCTCAGTGTTGCCATCCTATTTTCTATGAATTATCTTTTTCAAATTTACTTCCATTATTTTAGTCATATAGGAGCACAGAAACTTGACATAAACATTGTTTGACACAATAGGAACATATTGCGGATGTTCCCGCTCGCCAGAAACCCTGTTGTCAGTGTTGCCAGCACATGCCAAAAATATATATGATAAAAGATAAGGTGTAGAGAGACGCTTGAGGTGCCTTTCGAAAGGTCTTAGCTAGACTAGCTTAGTCAATGTGCACGTTCATAGGCAAAGATACGCATATGTGGGGCATGCCCCTCGGATACTTACATCCAAATTCCCTAATATTTGAAATGAAGCATTTATCTTAGAAAAACGGGTAGGTAAAATATCAAACAATTGTGTATATATGCAAAGATAAGTTTCATAAGGAGCGGGGGACCAAGAGGGCGTGACGCTACAACTACTTAATTAAATTGCATAACAGTTGAGTATAAACAATTTTATAAGAGGAAAAGTGAAATATAAAAGCTAACCATTGAGATTCCCCATTAACCCCGTTGTCAGTGTTTCCAGTTCATGCCAGAAAATACGTATCTCATGAACCAAATGTTATCAACAGACCGGAGTCTTTGTAATTGTTGGTAGAACAGCAGCCCTAACTTGTTTGAATGTACGAACCTAAATACCTATCTTTTGAGGTTTTTCATAGTTTCTCTCAATCCAATCAGTCGAATACCTTAAAAGAAAGTCCTGGTAGCTGCTTTCCTCATCCCTAGCCGTAGAAGAATGCTTGTCCAGAGACGTCATCTCTCCAAATTGTGAATGCTTTAGTACGTAGATCCTCTTCAGGCTATAAATGTAAATTGATTCACTCATACAAATCTAATTGAGAACCGTCTGTGATTTGTAACAGTTTTTATCTACTTTTGACATACACATTTTGTCTCTTTCTGTAATATGACAATATGAGGTAGCAAAAGTGTCTGTAATTATTGGATTTTCATACAACTTAGTATTTACAACGAGGAAAGATTTCTCCTAATATTCCGTCCTTGCTTGCTTAGTTGTTTTTTTGTATTTACGCCTGCCTCCATTTCCCATTTAATGTCTTTGATTCTTGGAGCATCAGGAATGGTGATTAACATTACACGCCCAGGTGATTTTCTGGTTCGACGGTCATGGATTTGCTCTCTTTCATTTGCTCATTCTCTCTTCATCCTCCGTATCTCTGAAAGCTCTGACTTCTGTTTCCATGGAAAAGCCAGCTCTTTTTCTCTTCTCTAGTTCACCCCCCCCCCACTCCCCGCCTCTTCAACTTGTTCTGTAAGTAGTTTTAATCGAAATAAAGTTCTATGTGAAGCCTAATAGGGAAGGAAGAGGGTAAATCCACTTGCCTTCCTGTATTATGCCTTTAATTCAGATTTAATGTCCGTAAATCTGTCTCTTTGAAGCAACTATTACGTACTGTGAAGGGGTCCCTGACCCTTATGCATCACTCGTGGTGTAATTTGTGTGTCACATAGGATTTAACTGTGTCGTTTCTTCTCAGTCATTAAGTGATTTAGTAAGAATATCAAAGAAGTTTCATTTTTGTTTCTTTATTACGGTATCATAATTTATTATTATTATTATTAAATTATTATTATTATTATTATTATTATTATTA
>JAGDQP010030539.1:10488-22543 GCA_022664845.1 Lepisma saccharinum | reverse complement strand
AGCTCATGATAGGGAAAAAGCAAATAATTGCAGTTAAGAGACCAAACGGGACCGTAACACGAAATAAAGAAGAAATTATAAACATATTTGAAAATTTCTACAGAGAATTGTACTACTCCGAGGAAGAACTAGGAAATGCAGATCCAGAAGAAATTGATGTAGAAGTCCCGGACGTAATGAAAGAAGAAGTGGATAAATTACTTCGAGGAATGAAGAACGGAAAATCGCCAGGAGAAGATGGACTCACAGCAGAGATGTTTAAATGGGGAGGTGAAAAAATGAAAGAGGAACTTGCGAAATTATTCTCGATGTGCCTGAGGAAGAGAGAAATACCCTCAAGTTGGAACAATGCCGTTATCATTTTGTTATACAAGAAAGGGGACAAAGAACGCGTCGAAAACTACAGACCAATTAGTTTACTGTCAGTCCTATACAAAATGTTCGCCAAAGTTATTTTGAATCGTATTGAAAAAGACTTAGATTTTAACCAGGGAAGGGAACAAGCCGGATTCCGTCGTGGATTTAGCACAATGGACCACATACAAACATTGAATGAAGTTATGGAAAGGACTAATGAATATGAACTTCTACTATGTTTGGGATTCATAGATTTTGAAAAAGCTTTCGATTCGGTCTCCTTGTCAGCAGTACTTAAATCACTTGAACATCAAGGCATCGAAAGTGCATACATCAAGTTACTGTGAAACATTTACTCGACAGCCACTTCTGTCATTAGACTGCATCAAGACAGTGAAAAATTTAAAGTTGGAAAAGGCGTAAGTAAGGCAAGGAGATTCAATTTCTCCAAAACTGTTTTGTGTGGTCCTGGAGAGAGTGTTCCAAAATTTAAAGTGGGATGAAGTTGGAATTAAAATTAATGGCGAATATCTTCATCACCTACGGTTCGCTGATGATATAGTCATGTTTGCTCAAATGCAGAAGAACTACAAACCAGAATGGAAGAACTGAGTAACGAGAGTTCGAAAATAGGTCTTAAAATGAACTTAAGTAAACCAAAAGTAATGTACAACCAACATGCTGCAAAGAAGGAAGTGAAGATTAACGGAGAGACAATAGGCATAGTTGAAGAGTATGTTTATCTAGGCCAGCTCAAAACATCGAATGCCAAGTTGACTGATGAAATAAATAGAAGATGTAAAATGGCGTGGAGTTCTTTTGGAAGACTACACTTTATTTTCAAAAGCAAACTTCCAATGTGTCTGAAGCGTAAAATTTATAATCAATGTGTCTTACCTGTAATGATGTACGGCTGCGAAACGTGGACACTGAATACGCAAACGACTCAAAGATTGAGAGTCACACAAAGAGCAATGGAGAGGTGCATGCTAGGAATAACCAGAAGGGACAGGAAGAGAAATAAATGGATTCGCGCACAAACAAAGGTAGATGATGTAATCAAGACTGCGAAGAAGATGAAGTGGAGATGGGCCGGTCACATAGCTAGACGAACAGATGGAAGGTGGGCGACAAATGTACTACAGTGGATTCCTAGAGATAAGAAACGACCGAGACAACGTCCAAATGTAAGATGGTAGATAAAATCAAGCATTTTTCAGGAGCTACATGGATAAGGATAGCAGCAGACCGAGATATGTGGAAAGAAAAGGGGGAGGCCTTCATCCAGCAGTGGATAAAAAACGGCTGAATATGATATATATATATATACAATAATTATACAAAAAGTTCTTACTTCCTCATACCTCCACGAATTAACTAAGTATTGCTTTGCTTTCAAGATTTACGATTTAGTTTTTATACTTAATTTCAAAACTTTTTTTTAAGTATTTCTTTACTAGTTTGAAGATATTTTATTCTTCGTAATCTAAGCCTGCCACCTTCACCAAGTATACAGCCTAAGTATGAATTGATTTCCGTTCATACGAACATCTTATCATCAATATTTTTTGTTGCCTAAAGCCCTTCTTCTCTTCCCCTTTTTACCTTTTTTTTCCCTTGTTGCCGTCACTTTTGTTCTGCTTCTATCAATATGCATGTCATGGTTCTTTGCGAGTCATTAATTTCATTCCTTCTACTTTGTAAACCCTCCTCTAAATTTAATAGTGGCATTAAATCATTTGCGAATGAAAAAGTTTCAACACATATTCGTTCTAATTTTTTCTCTATTGCTTCTACCTCTTCGTTGCAAGACTTCCATCATGTAGCAGTCATGAATAATAGAGGTGAAGTTACTTTTTTTTCTGTATTTCACATATCATTCTGAAAAAAGAAATCATCCGCTAACCATTCTTACAGGTGATCGTGAAAAGGAATCATTCATTCTTACAGATGCTCTGCCATTAATGTAGCAAAGTTGTTCCGTAGTGTTCGGAATTGTGAATTGTTCTCTCTCAAACACACACATCTTTTTTTTTTGGCCTTTTAACCTGTTAAGTAAGATTTGTCGTTGCAGTTTTTATGACAGGCCAGTTACGAACAAGATTTGACTACTGCTAGGAAAGAACATCTTTATTTTCAATTCGTACTTGACCCTCAAACTGTGTTCTTGAAGTCTTCAGAAGTGATTGGAATTCGCAACAATTGAATTCCCCAATGTCAAAAGAAACTAAGTCATCAAAAAGACACATTTTGAGGAGAGAAAAATAATTTTTTGTTTTAAACTTAAATTTTATTCTATTCTGGTTTTGTTATGAGTCCAATAAACAAATTTTGACACAATTCTAGGTATTGAAAAATTCAAAGTTTTGTGATTTGTGGCGAAATTTCAAAATCTGACTTATTTCCCTTTAACGTATTATTCAATAAAAAAGTAAACAATGGTAATGAAATTACATTAATATGAATATTATTATAGTGAAATTTTTATTAAACAATAAACATTTCAAATCACATTACAAATGTATATGCAGATAGTTTTATAATTATAAAAAATAATGTTATTTCTGCCCTGTAGGAAAATATACATTTCTGGTTGAACTTTCCACCTTCTTGAACTTGTTTTACTCTTTCAGTTAAGTCAGTATTTCATCATGAAAATATTTTGAGTCAGGGGGTGTGACATACATATTGATATATATTCTCAGTGCCGACAGGCACTTTACAAGAATATGCTTTTTCAAGTAGAAAAAATGAATTTGGCGCAGAACTCGATTTTTAAGTAATGCATTAACAAAAAGACTATACAAGCTTTTGCGTAAGGCTTGAACCCACAGAACTACAGTTAAGAAAGTTCAAAATTTTATGAACACATTTAAGTTCTCGGACGATTAGCCAATCGAACGAACACATATAACTCACATTTCCGTACAACGTAAGTCAAATGAACTTCAGAATTACCAATCACAAAAATAACTAGGCACATATACAGCTTCTACGTATGAAGAACATTTTTACTTATTTCAGACATCGAAACATTACAACCAGGTATTTTGTTTAAATATACCAAGTAAATGACTTTGTGCGTTTTAACACGCACTGTCAATCTGATTGTATTGAATTACTGTGATAGAAGTTTTCTTTAACACAGTATGACGGAACATGCTCTCTTGCATATTTTAAGGAGAAAAACGAAAATTTGACGTAGTCCATTTTTACATTGGAGGAATCAATTGGAATATTTCTCCTCGACGCTCGTGTGTAATTTTATTATTTATTTTATACTTTATTAAAGTTGTGCTTGCACCAAATAGGTTTATGTAAAACCGTATTTGGCATTCTATATAAATTTAAGTTCATGTTCCTTTTATGTCAGTGTGTTTGTGTGTAGAAGGTGAATTTAAAATCAAATTAGTGGACACTGTAAACTTCTTAAATAATCGGCTTAGAAACTTTTTCTGTAATTATCAATGATATCTCAACAAAACTTATAGAATTTATAAAAAAAAAGTACCAAAATTTCAGACATTTATTCGAGATGGCAGAAAATCCAATGAATTCAACTTCCAAATTATAAATTCCTTAGAGACATAATAAGTCACTCAACACATAAGAAGATTGTTACAGGTGCATGATTCGAATAACGCTACGAAACACCGGGCGGAGTTTGTCCTGAGAAATCCTTGCCACATAAAGTTAAATGTTTGTCGCAGTTGCACTAATGTGTATGTATGTGAGAGGAAACATCCTAAATGTCTAACCTAAAATGATATATCACATAAGTCCCTCTTGTCTAAAATTCTCGACCAATGCAACATTGCAGTTTTCAACACGGCCGCCATGGTGTCCATCCTCCCATCAGGTAGTCACATTACCGATATTCAAAATTTGGTCTCACTCGTTTTTGACTTACCTAGGTGTTTTCAGACTTTTGCTTCATCCTGTAAAATAATCGTAATATTTACAGTAGGTTTCGGTTAGGGAGAGTGGTATGATCAGGAATCTTTTTAACACAATAAGAAAATGGACATTTTAAAACCAGGTAATAAACACGATTTATGTAACAATCAAATTTCGATCGTTACAAGGTTAGAACACTGAAAGATCTTTTTGCAGTAACGAGGTTTTTCTTTGCTTTTTTCTATCTTTTTCACTTTTGTGATCCGAAAAGAAAATCCCTCTTCAAAGTTATTCACATAAATAACTGCGGGCTATCATCCTTAGCTTTGTAGACGACTGGTAAACAGCAGTCAACCGCTTGGCCGTTTCCGGTCTACACAATCAAAATGATAGTCAGAAGAATGTAACTTTTTTACGTATATACTAAGAGTAAGAAGAAATCTAAATTTAAATAACTGTCAAAAGAATTATGAGCCATTTAGCGTGGAAGCATGATAGCAATATGAAGGAAGTTTTAATTTTAATATGAAGGAAGTTGAAGTATTAATACAGAATCACACAATAATAGGAAGTACAATTTTATTTTTTACCTTTAGAGAAATTTAAAGGTGACACGATAAGGGAAAAGGATTGGGGAAGCTGATGGCCAGAGTGTATGTTGATGGTGTTATTTTTATATTTGAAGGACGTAATTGTACTTAAAAGCAGTAAGGATTGTTGACCATTGCAATTAAACTTACGTCGAATGCTACGCGAACACTACCATTCATTAACAATCAATCAATCCAAATATTTGTTTAGTTAAACTATAGAAATGATAAAACTGTGAAATTAATTTTCGAAAAACGTTACGCAAGAAAAAACAAAGCAACCAATTGTGGAAAGACAATGCATCTTTTATATAATTTGTAATCTGAGATTTTCAGTAAAAAAATGTAAAATGGATTTTCTTTATATGGGAATAACATTTTGTTATCTAAGGAGAAGCATGCCTATAAAATATATTTTCTCTGTATCACCTTAGAATAAAAATAAGAATCACATATTACGAATCGTGTCCCATATTTAGTCTTTTCTTTTTAACATGCAGTATGAAAAAGATTTTAAAACGAAAAAGATATTTTATTGCGTAATGGTAACGAAGTATTGGATTAATCTCTTGGAATTACAGATCATTGTGCATGAAAATTTAACAATGCTTCAACAAATACTTTTATCGTCAAAGAAATGCCAAAGAAAAGTGCGATCACAAAGTAAAACATGTATTTGTAAATTTCTTAAAGTGTAAAACTTAATTTTACATTTCTCTAATATGCAATATATAAGAAAGCAAAACGCGTTAATTTTAAACAAACTTTTCAGATCAGTGAAAACGAAAGCTTCGTATATCAAAAGAAGAGTACAAGTAGCTTTGCAAATACATTTAATGATAGTTATATCACAATCATTTTTAAAAAGCTGTGACGTCTTAGCAAAAGGCGTAAAATGTGCAGAACAGCTATGCACGGATTTCATTTAATAAAATTATTTAAGAAAATATGTCATGGGACGTTGCTATACTAAAGTTCATAGGTAGAATGACCACTCCATTCGATATCAGTCAAACTGATATTTCTCGTATCAATTTTTAGATTTTGCATAGAACAGTTACGGGAAACTTAGATTCACTATTCCAAAAGGTAAACTGAAAGTAACTGATAACAAACACCACTTGAGTTTTCGGAAACAATTAAGAATAAGTTCTTTCGTGATTGTATAATGTATCATTTTAATTTGATACTGCAGAATATGAAAACAAAAACTTAACACCAACAAATCTATCAATTACAATTACGGAAAAAAAACAAGAATCATGTAATGTAACAATAAATTTTAACATGTAGTACAGCACAAAAACTTTTTCTCGAATCACGGACAGAATTTTTTTAAAACGAAGTTACATTGAAAAAAAACTTTTTAAAAAAATAGTGACATACAACGTGAGAGAAAACTTATTCTTGATGTGCAAAATTATTTTCAAAATAGTTACATTGTACAAAAATGATTTCATTTACGACATTGTCACAGAACTTTTTAGAAAAAAGATTGGCATGTAGTACAAAAAATATTTTCGTTACCTACAAAATAATTTTAGACATGCAATGTAAAATCAAAAATTTTTTGGTATGCAGGAAAGTTTTCTACAAGTCATCAAACATTTTAGAAAAATTCTTATCCAACAAAGGAAACAAAAAACGTTTTATAGTTTAAAACAAAATTCTGTTGAACATAAAAATAAAAGTTCCAAACAAAAAATAAGCTGTTCAGAAAAAATTACATGCAACAGTAAACTCTACAGTACAAAAAACAAAAGGTTTTTATACTTTTTGATAACAAAAGCTGTAACTATGAAATCCACAAGATAGCATACTTTTTAGAAAGTTTCTTAAAAAAGAAAAAGAAAATGTATACTTAGAAAATGCATTTGCAAACAATAACATAACCTTCAAATGAAACAGATACAAGAACGAAAACTATTTTCATTTATTAACAATGATTTGTATGGAAACAGTTTCTGATTTTAGGCTACATTATTATATTGTAACCTTGTATGAAGCAGCATGCGACTCAGTGAAATTACAACGCAATACTTTCTCATGTTAGGTTAGTTTCTTTACATCTCATCTTGCAGGAAAAACAAAAGCGAGTCACCGAAATTTATATGCCCACACTTCTTTCTTATGCGGTGCTGGAATGCATAATCTTACAGGGCAAAAATCAGGCATTAAGTATACTGTAATGCTGGAATGCATAACCTCACAGGGGCAAAATACACCCAAAGGAGGAAAAGCCAATTCGAGTCACCTAAATTTATCTGTGAACCTTCCACTTATAAATTTCGATTTTGCCTTTTCCTTTGGGTGTCTTTTTGCCCCTTGGAGGTTATGGATTCCAGCATTACAGTATTTTATTTGCATTTGTGATACGAATCTTACTGTTTAATGTGGACCCTATGTTCTCTGTTTTCATTAGCATTTTATATTGCAATGGTGATTTACTGAAATTTCCAATGCAGGTCTGGATGTATACAAAGTGTGAATATATCTGTAATATTTATAAAAAGGAATTAGTGTACCATAATTTTGCATTATTAAAAGCTGATGTTACATTTACAGTCCACATTACCCAAACGTATACTGGACTTTAATTTTGAAACACAATAAACTATTCCTTAACAAAATATAAGTTTGTTCTTTGGTCTTCAACTAAAATGCAGACCCTTCGATTAAATAATCAAAAAACCACTTTCATTAAGCTTTTACATATATAAAAAGTACTATATGGTTTTTGTCTGTCATTCAATTATTATGTACTAAATCGAGTAGTCTAAACACTAAAAAACAGTTACAATAATTTTCTAATAATTGTACGCAAAAGTTTCATTTTTATAACATTAAGTCTATCATATGCAAATTTTATGTGAATCAAACAAAATTTAATATGCCAACCTGAGCTTAAAGGCTACAAATAATAATCAAAATTAAAACACAGTATTACAAATACTACATACCTCATCATAATTCTACATAATTCTGAAAGCACATAATAATAAAACATGTAAATAATTCAACTTACTATTTATTTTTTAAAAGCCCATCACCACATTATACATTACTTAGGTTTTGTTCACTAAAAAAAGATATTTTCCAATTCACTTAGATGTCTTTTCACGTTCAAGTAGTGTTTTTTCTTCAGTTTTCTGTTACGTCTAATTTTCTTTTTAGTCTCACAGTTTGTATTAAATTTGATTTTCTTTCTACAGTACGAATAAATACACTGCCACTGCACAAAATTACACAGTTCACATAAAATATTATTATACAGTTTCATTCATTAGGTTTTACTTTTGCTTGCACGAATTCACGCACATTGTCCAAATGGATGTTTACCTGTTCCGTCAGACACCAATGAAAGGAAATAAATTCCATTTCTGGTATAACAATGAAACTTATTAAACAGTTCATAAAGCGCGTGAACAGAATCCGGATTCGTTAGTATGTGCAGCACATATTCGTTGTTCTCAAATTGTCCACAAGTACACACGTCTTTTTCTTCCTCAAACATGTAGTAACATCAGATACACCTAAGATTGTTTTCAATATCAAAGTCCTTTTGCATTTCTTCCAAACATTCAAAATCTATAAAGTCGGACCTACACCAACATTGTTCTTCTTTCGTAAACACTTTAGCGTAACGTGATCCCTCCATGGTTAGTCGTGTGTTTACTGCAAGTATTTCTTACAAGTTAACTGTCACTAACGTCTTCACACAATGCTCACACCTCAATTATACCACACTCAATAGGACAATAACTTTTCGCATAGATGTAGAATATCCAACCATTGTCAGGGTTTAATTCTTGAGGAAAAGAAAAATAAAACTAATGGAGTTTAGGTCATCATAACGCAACTTGGGTTAACCCCATGGAAAAATTTCTAACCCTTCGTATTTCATATGTATGTAAAACCATAGGTAACACAAATACTGTTCATGTTATCGACGCCCTCTTCTTTCAAAACCAAATATCGAATACCTACAAGGTACATAAGTTCCATTTATGAATGCTTGTTATTATGAAAACCACTAATGCATGTTTCTATCCACCATATTAATCGTCTAAAATCTACATTCCATCTTTCTTCATACTAAAGTCATTCCTTATGTTCAGTAAAATTATCTTTAACAAGTAACACTTTCTGAACTTCAATGGGTTTACGTTCTAGTACATTTCTTAGTCCCACTTCAAATATAGCAATTGTATAGTCTTCGCAATTATTATGTTTCACTCCATACGCATTATATAAAGTCTTAAAATTAGTAGGCTCGAATACACTACACCACATTCGATCATTAAGCAAATGTTCACGTTCTATTTCATTCGAGCCAAATCCCATACAGGCATGAGCCAATTAATTACCTTCTTGTTGTACCCATCCACCACAAATTAGCGGAAATCGAATTTGCAGTGTCTATGGCTTCAAATATACAACTTTCCTCAATTATGTTTCATTCACATGCACAAAGTGCTTTTCTTTCGCTTTTCTCTTATCTATCACGTCCACTATCCATTTCATCATATTCACTTTGTTGTTCTCCTAATTTAGTAAGAATATTTATGTCTTCCTGCACATCATTATAGCCTTGCATTTCGCACATGACATCTCCGCCTTTAACTAGCGTATCCATTTGCACCGATTCACTTTCTACCACATTTGATTTGGGGCAAATGTTTATTTCCATGCATATTGTTGAACACATAGGGGCGTCCTTTCAATGTTTTGTGTCTGTATTTACAGACATGGGTACATACTGGTAACACTTGGGTTTAATAGGGATGTACTGTCTGGTCTTTCTTCTATATCCATTTCAGCAAATTCTTTTTTCACCTCATTTGATTTGGGAGACATACACATTCTTGAAAAACAGGGAGCCTTCATTCCAAGTTTCATATCTGTATTTACACACAGAGGATACACACTGTTCTCTAAGGGTACCACTTTTAAAGAGTTTTTCACAGTAACATCACTTTTCATAAGCAAGGAGAGACTCTGCGACCGCTTTTCAATATTTAATAAAGTTTCAGCAAAAAGTGCCATTTTATTCACTACATTTAAAAAGGCATCACTGGACCTGCTATCTTCTTCTCCCCAGAAATCTATTATAAACGAAAAGTTTCCTATCGTCACCAAAATGCAACACTGTTCAAAGTACTTAATTTCTGCAATACAGGTAATACTGTACAGTAAAATCCTAATACAGTCTTTTCAATCTTAAACTGTCTGTGCCATTTTTTCCAAATTATAGGCCACCACCAACAAAGCTTCTATTCACACTAACGTTAAAACACAAACAATCATAAGTCTTATATAACAATAATTTTTGTGCCCAAACACACTCATTTTAAAGCACTTGTGCGCAACTCACATCTCTAAACCTTTTATTTCTTTTATCTACGTCATTTCATTTAAATCCACCACACTTCTCGTCTTAAAGATGATATTCGTAACATCATCATTTCTCATTGGTCTGTTATTACCTATAAAGTTTACACATTATTTAACCACTACTTGCAAGTACTTCTCCGCCATTTTCTTCCTTAAAGACACCAAATAGAACAACAATAAATCCAGTCCTTCATCCACAAAAGTGCATGCAATTTCTCCAAGTACTCATCATTTCTAATTATTTTTATATATGTACACAAAAACTTTGACAGTGTAATGGTATTATCGGAATGCATCTCTAAAAATATTTCATAAATTCCCTTACAAGTACAGTAAAGTTTCCCGCACAATTTCTCCCTTAGATTACTTACAAATATCAATGCAATTGTGCTAAGCTGTGTCCATAGGACTATCATTATAGCTTGATATACATGTTAGTGGCAATGCCAATTTCTAATGATCTATGATGCTTACTATACAGTCACGACTAACGTTTTAGTACAACATTCACAAAGTACCAATATGTACAGTTTCATCAGCACGTAGGTTCGAGTCCCTTTGTTGACCATTGCTCACTAATCACAATGTGCTGTCTCATTATCAGTTGTCCGATAAAATTTAAGCCAAGACAAATGTTTTAAAGCACATTTGCACAACTCAAATACCCTAAATGTTCCATAAATAACGTATTTATTTAATTCATTCGCGTTGACAACAATATCCAAGATTAGATGTCTTCAATACATATTTTATCTAGCACAATCAATGGCTACTTTTCAAAACTTTTTTATATTTTCTTAATCTATTACGCATAACGTACCTACATATAAAATTTCAGCTCTTTAGCTTAAATGGTATACAAAATGGTTTTTAGGCGACCATATTTATTTAAAGATGGCGGCTGCCCCCAAAATTGTTACATTCTCGTAATCTACTTGTCAAAATACATCTTTATACTAAATTTCAAATTTCTATCTTAATCGATGTGCAAAATTATTTTTTCGTCCGCCATATTTATTTAAAGATGGCCACTTTTTCAAAAATCTTACATTTTTGTAATCTACTCGTCCAAATACATCTTTATACCAAATTTCAGGTTTCTATCTTAAACGATAGGGATGATGATTTTTCGTCCGCCATATTTGTTTTAAAATGGCGACTTTTCAGAAAATTTCTTATATGTTTGTAACTCTTTGGTACTGATCAACGTTTCTACCAAATTTCAAGTTTCTAGTCATAGCCATTTAGGCTGTGTATTCTCTCAAAACATCAATTTGTCCACCATATTTGTTTCAAGGTGGCGACTTTTGAACAATCTTCTTATATGTTTGCAATTCTTTTGTACTAGTCAACGTTTCTACCAAGTTTGAAGTTTCCATTCTTAGCCGCTTAGGCTCTGTATTCTTTCAAAAAAACATTTCGGTGGCCATACTTGTTAAAGATGACGACATTTGAACCATTTTCTAATATATTTGCAATTCCTTTGTACTAATATATGTTTCTGTCAAGTTTTGTGTTTCCATTTCTACCCGATTAGGCTGCGTATTCTATTAAAAAATCATTTCGACGGCCATATTTGTTTAAAGATGGCGAGTTTTAAACAATGTTCTTATATTTGTTCAATCTAATAATGGCAATACGTCTTCATATAAAATTTCAGTTTTGTAGCTCAAACAATGTGCAAAATAGATTTTATGTCCGTCATATTAGTTATAAAATGGCGACTTTTTAAAAAAAATCAAAGGTAAAACCAAAATAAGTGCATTTCCTAGTTTCAAAAACCAGTATATTCCACATTTGTTTCAATAAAATACAAC
>JAGDQP010030539.1:0-10478 GCA_022664845.1 Lepisma saccharinum | reverse complement strand
TGCATTTCCTAGCTTCACAAACCAGTATATTCCACATTAGTTTCAATGATATACAACGAGCGGCTTAGTAGACGATAAAATGTGTGTTAGCAGTAACTGAATCGAAGCCTTGCTTCAATTCAACTGTCCAACCAAAATAAGCACGTTTCCTCGCTTCACAAGCCAGTAGATGCTACATTGGTTTCAATAAAATACAATAAACGGCTTAGTAGACGTCCAAATGTGTGTCAGCAGTAACTGAATCGAAGCCTTGCTTCAATTCAAATGTCCAACTAAAATAAGCATGTTTCCTAGCTTCACAAACCAGTAGATGCTACATTGGTTTCAATAAAATACAACAAAAGGCTTAGTAGTCATAACAGGCAAACGCCCTAATGGCACTTTCAATTTAGGCTTGTCCTGCTCCTTCTCGCTTCCTTTCCGCTACACTATCCAGGCCTGATCCATAGATTCTTTGTGGCCATAAAAATGAAAATTCTAACTTGCCATGAATATCAAAACCATGTCCAACATCAAAACAAATCTCTTCTTTAATGGAGATCCCACGTCCATCATTGACAAAATGGGACCAAATAATTTCCTGACAGCCTTATGGTCGTGAATAACAAATAATCTTTCCCAAGTTGAAATAAAACAATTACCAGAATTATGATTTCGCCCTCGGAGTTGCCATGAGATTAGGGCACTCATTTTCTGCGCGCGTGTTCATGAGATCAATTTCCCCTGAGAACTGTTAAACGGAGTGGTTCAGAGTCCAATTTACCGAAACTGTAAGTCTCGTTCTTAGAAGATCACCAGCGGGCTTTGGACGTTAATAACAACTCAATCAATCAAAGATTTTGATTTAAACACAGCAACGAATAGTGAGTGTCCATAACTGAACAAAAACTGAATTTGCCGTGCCGGTAATGGACATCCCCTGCTTTGCATAACAGATGCAAGTTATAATTGGTTTGATCATTTATATACTCGAAACCGAGATATTTCATAATGGATAATTGTAATTTCATGAATAAAATACGAAAGCTTTCACCTTAATCACTTTCGTAACAGAATATATGCAAGAGTAGGTGCAACCACGGACATAACTTGAACATCATGTCAGACATATCGGATGAAACCAATGGTGAGCGAATAATATTCAGTGACATCAGGACATGTCCCCGTGTAGGTGAAATAGTAGGGGAAATGGTTGCCACGCTTAGGAAAATCGTATTTTGCAACTTTTCTCTTCAAGTGCCCATTACTGGTACACTGTCCATTACTGGTGCGTTTACCTTATACTAAGGCTTTCTTCATTTATTTATTGACAGAAATGAATGAGCAATTTCTTTCTAGTCTTCTTTACGGCTTGGCAAAAATTACAGTTAAAACTCGAGTGCACGCTCTTCAGTAAGTTAGGCTCTGTTTTTTCTCCCCCTTTATGCTGTTAGTACCTACAATCTGGTATTGTTTTTATGAAAATAAAATTTTAAACATTCCCCTATTAAGTAATACACTAAAAAGTTTTGTTTGGCTCATACTTTCAGAGTTTGGGAAATGAATATCAAAGTGTAAAAGCGGGTTATGAAAATGTCAGTGCGTGACGGCAACTTTAATATTATAAAATAAATAGTATTTTTAATACATACGTGTTGATCGAGAACGTGATCCTCAGTATGTCTGCTAGCATATCATATGTCTAATTTGCATTTTTTGAACCTCTCGGAGATATGCCGCAATTACAGTCGAAAAGTATATTCTGAATGTCAGTTTATGTCTCGTGGTATTGCTCCTTAATGTTTTCCACAAAACTTACTCTGATTAGAGAAAAACGTTTGATATACTTTTTGTTTAGCATTGAACTCTAACTCACCATATGAAAGCACATTACGTTTCACTAAATATTCTGCAGTGTACAGTACTTTTCGTAGTACATAGAAAGTCGCACAGTCACCATCATCTGAAAACGTCACGCACTGCCTACGTTAATGATTTACAGAAAAAAAAAACTATTGGGATTAGAAAAACAGTTTCAAATGTTTTTGTTCAGCATTTGACTTTAAAACACTATACAAAAGCAATTTCCTTTTCATCAAGTATTCTGCAGTGTATAGTACCTTTTATATGTGGAGCGTCAGGCAATGACATAATTTTATGTAATCGACTTGGGTCCGATTTTTATAATGCTTGCCAGAGCGCGAGGACGATTATTAACAAACAAACCAATAGTTTATGTAAATATAGAAAAGAAGGAACTTTAATTTACCTTCTTTTAAATTTTAAATTCCTATATTTTTAGCTTAATAATTCACTGTTAAAATGAAGTAAAATTGTGGCTATTTTCGTGATTTTTTAAGTAACCAAAGCAGAAGCTAATTAGTAATTTACTCATTGGTACTAAAGATTTTTTCATTTCTTTGTGTAAATATGAATCGTATATCTTCCAAGAGTCGATTGCACTAATTACAATAAATCCAAGGTACGTTTCAATTTTTACCATCCGGTATAACATATTCGTGGAATTGCTAAGACCAATACTTATTAAATCTGATTTTCCATATACACATTGCTGACGTTTTCCCATTTTATAGATGATTTCCAAGTTGCTCAACAACAATGCCGAAAGCTCACAGCAGAAAACTCCAAATTAATTTCATTTCAATGTAACAATGTCAATAAGCATTTTAAATAAAATTCAGCCATTTAAATTAACAAAACAATAACATTAAATATAAAATGCAATCAATTAAGACCTTTCTCAGTTTATAATTTATCCATACTTTTCCAGGCAAAGTATAAAATGGAAAATATTACACATTAGGTAGGCATTCCTCAACTACACATCTGGCTACCTCCACATCCCCCATGCACCGTTCAGGGCCCGTACGCATCGTACAGGAAACCTTTACTATTTTTACAAATTGTGTAATATTTATTCCGGACACTAATATAAAGCACGTTTTTGTTGAAAATTCTACAACTGCCGCGTACTAAGTAGAAGAACGAACGGCCATATAAGTATTCATAAATTTTACATTTAATGAGTTGACGGGCCCCCAGATAGCATGTTAGCTTGCACAAGGTTATCAGTCACATGCTTTGAGTTTACCAAATTGATATTATGTTGAACTTAATAAACAAGCATGAAACAAAATTTTGGAACAACATAAGTGGCTGGGTTATTATAACTAACCCGACTCAAGCTTGTTGAAACAAGGAGCTATGCGAGGAAACTAATCAAACTTGATATTTATTTGAATTTTGTTTCATTGCGCTTCTCTTGTGTTCTCATTAGCTTGGAGTCACATCACGTGCCAGGAATGTTTCGCCGTAAGCTAGCCTTCGCCAACTCCCACACTTTTACTACAAGTGTCTTATGATCTGATGAAATAAGTAGATTTAAAGCTAGGGTGGGTGATTCCGTGAACTGTTGACTACAAATTCGGATTGACGTGCCAACAGTCCCCAAATCTATTCCCACTGAAGGCAACGATTTTTATTTTTTAAGAAGTAACTTATATTTCTTCCTGCCCTTTCAAGGGTATTACAACCTTGATTCTTGTAGTAAACTAGGCTGCTTGACCCAACCTTACGTAAACCTTCTTCGCTTACTTTGCTACGCTTGCATGAAGTTGTCCTACCTGTCAAAGTAAGCTTCATTCACTTCTGAGTTAGGTCGAAATTACTATGTAGGCATGTGCTAAGGCCTAAGGCCGTTACTACTTTAAGAAGAAACGTCCCTCGATTATCACTTTTCTGGGAGAAAGGAATGGAGAACAGAGCAACAAAGGCTTAGACTAGCTTTAACTCCGCAGAAACACTGATGTGGTGGTGTTGGTTCAAACTCTGGTCACACCGGGCATTATCTATGATGCTGTCCAAGAGATCTACTTGTATGACTGAGTTAGTCCAATTAAAACCTCAGTCACGGTTACCAATTACGGCGCTTGAACTCGAATTTTGGTTAAAGTGCTCACACTTCAGCTGGACCATCAGGTTCGGTAAAGTGTGTACCGTATACGTTTACTTTGATTAGTTATACTATGTTTCCGTTGAGACTGTCTTTCACATGAAACAGACTATCCAGTACTTTTAATCTTTTCCGATGAAGGCTACGATGGTTCGCACAATACAGACCTTGCCGCTGCGTTGTCTCGAACTTGCTCGGAAGTTGTGGTACCTGCAGAACATCATCCTTCACAGGTTATGCTGTAGCTCCCAGTGTGGCCTAGAAAGGTAAATGCAGTATGCTTAAAATAAAACAGATATTGTATCTGCTGAATTGCAGTGCCCAAAAACCCGGGAGAAGACAGGGGAAGGTCAGCAGCCGCAATTGTCGGATAGCCAACGTAGATCCACCGGCGAATAGCTGCCGTTGTTATGCGACACGCGATTGTCGGATATCCGTCGTCGCCGATTCCATTACCGGCCGACGCCAATATTTTTTACATTTTTTTTTCTGTTTTCTTTTATATAACCATTTGTTTCTGGGCAATGATAAGCATTTGCTCTTCTTTTGATGATTTTTTCATTTACTTCAATTTTACAAAATTCTACAACATGTTAGAAAACAAGTTAACAGTTACGCAATTTGAAATTTTACAAAGTTTACTGATATAGGTTAAAAAACAAGAGGTCACATTTTGTTTCACTACGCTCGATACCCAAGTGCAAATCTAGCCCCATAAAAGTACGACAACTTCAAGAGTGAGCGCTATGACCGTTTTTTATGGGCGTTCTGACCATTTTCAAGAGTGGGCACGAAAGTGAGAAACTTTGGATTTGACAAAAGATACAGGAAAGGAGAGAAGTTAGTGGAATTCTCAGAAACTAACAGACTGTTCATTTCCAATACATTTTTCAAGAAACCACACCAGAGGAAGTGAACATGGAAAGGCCCATCAGCAACAGGAACTAAAAACGGAATAGTCTACGTTTTATCGAATAACAGGGAAATTCTTCAAGACGTGTCTGTTCTTAACAGTTTCAAAATTTCGAGTAGGATGGTAAGATTTAAACTGTAACTAAATACTAGACTTGAGCGAAAGAGACTCATCCAGAAAACCGCTACTTTTAGATCTGGAAAATCCAAGGAAACACAGACAAACTAAGATAGAACTAAGTAACAGGTTCAACGTTCTAAAAGAGTTAGAAGACAAAGAAAATAACAATATCAGAAATAAAATACTGACTGAGATAATAAGAGAGACGGCAAAGGAAATAACAGGCATCAAAAAAGAGAGAGAGGGCAAAATCTGAAAAGAAACTAAAGCATAGACCTCATATTCTCTTATGTGGTTGACGGTAGAGCAACCTAGCAAATGGATCAAAATCATGTGCTCCCGTACAAAACCCCACTAGTTTTAGCGCAGTCAGAAATACGGAAGTGTGCTAAATCTATCTATTATGAGGTCTATGATTGAAATTGATGAAGAGAAGGAGGGAAATGAAAGAAGAGGAAAATTACATAAAGAGGATTGAGTAAATATAACTAAATAAAACCGTAAGAAATAAAATAAGAGAAGAAGTACGAAGATACAACGAAAATCTTATTAGGAATACAATCGAGGAGAACAAGAGCCTGAAGAAAACCAAACAGCAGCTTATGATAGGGAAAAATCAAATAATTGCAGTTAAGAGACCAGATGGGACAGAAACCAGAAGTAAGGAGGAAATTATAAAAATATTTGAAAATTTCTACAGATTATTGTTTTACTGCGAAGAATAACTAGGAAAAGAAATTTCAGGAGAAAGTGATGTAAATGTCTCAACCGTAATGATAGAAGTAGTAGATAAAGTAATTCGAGGGACGAAGAACAAAAAATCACCAGGAGAAGATGCACTCTCAGCAGAAAATTTTAAATGGGGAGGTGAAAAGAGGAATTTGAGAAATTATTCTCAATGTTCCTGAGGAAAAGATAAATACTCTCAAGTTGGAACAACGCATCGAAAGCTACAGATCAGATAATCTACTGTCAGTTCTATACAAAATGTTCACCAAAATAATATATACTTTGTGAACGTTTTCCCGAGTTTTTTTTAATCATGTTTGTACTGAGGAGGTTCTGACAATTTTCAAGAGTGGGCGTTCTGACCATTTTGGTGGGCATTCTGACCGTTTCTAAGATCGTTAAGAATCAGCGTTGAACGCTGTTAATTTTTTTGTTTGGATATTCGGATCAGTGGGCGTTCTGACCAGTACACATTCAGAGTGGTGGGCTTTCTGACCGTTTCGGTGGGCGTTCTGACCATTTTGAAAAGTGGCCGTTCTGACCAGTGGGCGTTCTAACAGATTATACAGTTGGGCGTTCTGACCATTTTGGTGGGCTTTCTGACCATATTTACGAGTGGGCGTTCTGGCCAATGGGCGTTCTGACCGTTTCTACATTTGTGTGTTCTGACCATTATAGTGGGCGCTCTGACCATTTTGGTGGGCATTCTGACCATTTTTAAAAGTGGGTGTTCTGACCGGTGGGCGTTCTGACTATTTCTGAATTTGGGTGTTTCGCCGTTTTGGTGGGCGATCTGACCGTTTTGGTGGGCGTTCTGACCATTTTCAGAATGGGCGATCTGACCAGTGGGCGTTCTGACATAGTCCCCTCTATTTAGACCTGTGAATGAATGAGAGTGAAACTTCGTGGAGACGTTGCAGAGGTATTGACATAATTTTTGTATATCTTTACATTCTTATGTTACTCTTCTTTATTCTTTCACGTCTCACCGGAGGTTAAAACAACGCTCGTACTAAAATAGTTTCACAGATCCATAACATATTTTGTGTGAAACAAGAACATTGGGAAATAAATTAGACTCATATGCTAATTCGTACCTAACAATCAATGGGCCTTTCCTTGAGCGAATCACAATACCAATGGGATGTGGCCTGAATTTCACAAGTGTGTGCATGTAGTTTACGTCGATTGTGTCGAAGCTATTCACGAAGTTCGGCGAGTTTCTTTATATGTCTATTGATCCATTGTTCCAAATAGTGCCACAGACTATTGGGGTTTTTACTGGCTGAACGAGATGAGGTAGGTTAGTTTACTTACCCCAGTTTGGCACTAAAATTATAATATTTCAGAATTTTGATTTACTTCAATAATTCATTTTTTGTTGATACCTTCTGCTTTTTATGTCTCTTCTTTCGCTTTGTCCCCAAATCAACCCTACTGTTTGCTTCTGGCACATTCATAGTTTTAGATTCACCTTTCAAAGTTTCAACTGCCAAGTGTGGAAGTGAAACAATTAACTAGAATGGATGTTCAAAGTGTAGACTTTAGACTGCGTGGCCTGAGTTTAAGCTTTTTTCGCTAATAGTTTTCCAGGCATCAATAATTTATATCAAGACTTAAAAATATATAAAATTCAAAATCTGCCTAATGCGAGTATGTAAAACTTATGTGTGTTTGTTCCTTATGGAAATCCACACATTAGGGCTATTCTACCCAATAATTTGCATGAGTCCTTCATTTTACTAAACAAAATGTAGTTTACGTCGGATCCCAACACATACACCGAGGAAACAAAATTTCTGAAGATAAGTGCCTAATACTTTGAGCCTACTCAAAAGGGTTATATAAGTTGAACTACGTTGTACATCGTTTATATTCCAGTATATTTTTTAATACTGTACTTACGTAGTGCATATTTGGCCATTACCAAGTTCCATACTAAAACATTTGTCAATTTCTTCACATCAAAGTTAAATTACTAATACAATTACTTCTTACCAGATTATGTCTTGCCATTCCGTTACGATGTTTGATCATAAGTCGTACTCTAATCCTTCACAATACATTTTTTTTTCAGAAACGTATTACCAAATGCTCTTTCGCGTAATAATCAAATATATTTTAATGCGATGTGTGTCATATAACAACCAATATTCAATTTCTTAATGTACGTAAGAATTACCACAGGCGTTCATAATTACGAATAATTGGAGAACTCTAAATATCAAATAAACAGTATCGTTGTCAAAGCATTCGATACAACGTATATTACTAAGATTCAATCAAAACTTTTGCCAATCAATCCATCAAAGGGTATATTACACTGAGATTTATCAAATGCACTCGATGTAAAATGGTATACAAAAATGCTGATTCTTGCTCTGGATAAATCAAAAGTGGTTGGACTGCAATGGTGGAAGAGTGTGGAGCACAGTTTCTTGAGTATCAAACATTAGTTATAAAACATTGTGTTAAGCTGCTTATAATATAATCTACTATAGAATTAAGTTGCTTTCCTTTCCAAATATCCTGTCTGAAGAGTGCTTAAACATATCAAGAAGCAATGAATTCTGTACATTTTCGTCAACTTCATATCTATTTTCAATGTCTCATGTACTTTTTTTTACCTGTATCGAAAGGTTAATTCTTTTAAAAGCTGTTTCTACTAAAAACACGACAATAGATACCAATAAACCAATCACCATCACTAGAAAAGATCCCACAATATCGTCAAGGATTAATGGACGTATTGATGAGTTCATCTGTACACTAAAATGTTTAACCAACAACCTAGCCAGTCGTGTTTCCCATTCAGTGAGCATCCCTGACTCCAAAATTCTCATGATGTATGGATTGAAAACTTCTAACAGAGGCGAATTTTTATGAAAATTGTAGCCAACAGGAGAACTTAATGCGCTCTCTCTCATTAAATGTAATACTTTCACCGTATCATCTGCAAGAAAATCTGCACAAAATACACAGCCAGATGGATAGTATTCCACTGGGATCACGATTTGTCCTTTCATTGCTAAATTATTTAGTAATTGAGTGTCATGGGAGGGTATACTTCTCGGTGTAATGATTTGAAGAAGGGGGTTACTTGAATCTCCGAGTGGACTTGCCCACCATTCCCCATCACTACCCCACTTCAGATCAGATTCCACTAACAGCGCCAATGTATCAATTGGTAGTTCATGAACGGGACATGTAAGAAAAGATACTAGATTGCTGTTGTAAGCTGTAATAAGAAGTGATGATGTCATGAACATCCATATAATTAGATGTCTTACACTTCCTTCTCCAACACTTGGAAGACTAAAGCCAACACTTATGCTGATAGAATACAAAAGTGAATAAAGATAATTTTGGAAAGGGATTCTTGAATGTGACTGAAACATCAAATGTTGAATATGGGAAAACAGACAAACAATGAAGGAACTAAGTAGTATATATATGAGGAAAGCTAACCACATAGATCTCGCAAATGGAAAGAAGATTGACCAGAAGTACTTAATTTTCCTTGGAGCAGGTGTCAAAAATTTAATATCTGATTGACCATGTATTGCGAAATCAACATTTTTGTATCGATTATACGTAAGAAGTGCCGATGCGGATCCAACTTGATAGTTTACACTCTTCATTTTTCCAAAATATGATTTTGCTGTAACATTATCAGAAAACGCACCCCAAATTTTCACAATCTCTACTTCCCACGTAAAGTTATGTTTGCTTGAAAACTCATGCATTACCTTGTAACTGAATCCATCATAAGAATCGTCATTGACTATTGTCCATGGAGCATATGGGTACATAAGTACCTTGATTGTTATACCATTTAAATTTGAGAATTTCATATCCATCAGATCTTGTACTTTAAATGAACTTGGATTTACATTTTCAAATTTCAAAGGTTTTAAGTCCTCTCCTAGAGCATGAGTTACTATCAAAACATCGTTAGTGTAGGTGTTGTGTCTCTGACTAGGTACCATAAACGTATATATAAGTGGAAAGAAAGGTATGATGTCACAGCTAATGTAATCGGTAAATGATATTTCACTCTGGAATGCCACAATTATATATCTTCTAAGATTCCTTTGAACTGAGTTTTCTGTAGTCTCGTAGAAGGTGGTGAAAGTTTCGCACACATATCTTGTTGATACCATGAACACGGAACATTCTTGAGCATGTAAAAGAATTTGTTTCCTAGTGTGTATTTGATCAGAAATGTTATTAAGAATATACACGACAGGTATCGTATCACTCCATGCCGTTTCAATCACTTCATGTATGGAATATGTTTCATCGATTATCACAATGCAGTTGTCGTCATAAAACTCTTGAATCATTAATTCTTTCAGAACATCTTGTATCGTGGTTTTGGTTTGTATTATTGTTTTTAATGGTAATTTACCTTTTGAACAGGATGTAACTTGAATATTGAGTATACTCAAAATGAGTAATAGATACATATTCTGTAAAGAAAATTAAAGTGACATATGAGATAGCATAAGTGTGAATAAGTCTTATTTCTGTGCTTTATTAAACGTTTTAAAAACATTTAAGCTATTCCTTTTCTAAAGCTTATTTTCTATTCATGTTTATTTTAATTAAACAATTTTCTGTTTAGACAAAACTAAACGAAAGTGAAGATACTGTATTCAACCCTTTCTAATCATGTAGCTTTATATGTAAGTTCTAGGAACATGCGAAACTTGTTGGAGCATTCAAGGTAAACTTGGTCTGTAGCATGTAATACAAATTATA
>JAGDQP010030538.1:0-22543 GCA_022664845.1 Lepisma saccharinum | reverse complement strand
AGAAAAGAGGTACTTATATGTCAGGATACAAAAGCAAGTGTACATGAACTCCACAAACACAGAAGAAATGCGGCAACGTTTCGCCGTAGGCGTGTTCATGTAATAGACAGAGGGCTGGTGCTAAGGAGCGGTCATATTATATATAAATCACAGCCATATTCAATCCACTAGTGGATGAGGCCTCTCTCCTAAGGGGAGGAGTTGGTCTACTGCTCTCACGCTGACCAGACGGGTTGGGAGAGTATATTATATATATATATATATACACTAAAGTCTCGTTTAACCGAATTTGATGGTACCGAGGGTGATTCGGTTAAAATGGAAACGTAGTGATTTATATACTGTAGTTTAGTACTCTACTATATGTTAAATAACAACTAAATTTCAAAGAGTCAACTAAATAACAACTAAACAATTTTTCACACATAAACTTACAATTCTAATGTAATTACTGTACTGTATTTTTAAACTGAACATTGCAAGGATTTTTCAGATAATTAGTTCATAATTAAGAGTATAAATCAAATTTAGCATGTGAGAAAGCTTAATTAAAAATTGTATTTTTTTACTGCGTCGGTATTTCGTTAATCCGGAAATTCGGTTAAAGACTCTTGTGTATGTATATGAGCTTCTTTGTTCTTTTTTACATTGAAATATTGTGAACTGAAAGTTGTCTTATTGTATCCTTTTCGCATTATGGTTTTGGTGGGTTTTAAAGTTGAATAGAAAGGAGAAGGGATGAGAATTGTAATGAAACCATCAGTTACGGTATGTAATTTCCGGTATTTTTAGTGTTTTCCGTCGTTCGTTAATGCAGGCTAGCACCTCAAGTAAAGCGAATTGAATGAAACCGATTAGAAGCAGGTTTCTCAGTTTTAAGAATTCACCTTTTAGTTTCACTATATGCCCTTCAGTACGTCAACATCGGGTCCATACTAAATTTATACTTTAAATGTATTTATGCTCGTTTTCTGTTGAGGTTACTTAAAAGAATAGAACAGAATGTATTGTAATTTTGCTGGATTTTATTGTGTTGCGACACATCCTGTTGTTAGATGTTAAGTCCCTTTTACATAAAATCGATGTGCTTACGCAATCCATGAAGACATAAAATATTTGGAGCTATCTAACGTGATACTCAGGCTCATGCTAGATGGGGAAGAAACATTCATTAAGGGTGAAGTACAGGGTAATGACCTTTGAACTGAAAGTGAGTGAGTGCCATGTAGTGACAGATTCTTTAAACCAATAAATAGCTTTCAGGCATGGTTTCAGAATCACACATTAAAGTCTGTGTGTTTTTATCTTAAGGTTATCAAGATGTAACCAAGAGGGCTCACTGACCACAAAGTCATTTATCAATTTTGAGTACGATGAACTTTATAATTTGTATGAACTTAATCACTTGTGTTCGAATTTCTGCTTACGAGTCTATTGTCCGTTACTTGATTTTAGGTCCCTTGATAAAGTAACTGTACAAAAAGGGACCTTATAAACCCGCTATTCTGTCCGTCCGTTTCCAAAAATAAATCTCGGGAACCACAAAGTGTAGAGAAGTGGTTGAGGTGTCGTTGGGAAGGTCTTGCTTAACCAAGCACAGAGCCGCTTAAAACAATCTTAATTGGTGCAGTGGGCCAGTATTTCCAACTCCAGTGTTTTGCATTTTTACAAATGCAATTTTTCTAATTGTTTCATTCCGTTATACCTATCTGCACCAAAATTAGTATAAACATTATTCAACACAATAGAAAAATACTGTGAATCTACATCCCTAAGTGCATCCCAGTTGTCAGTGTTGGCAATCCATTTTCTGCACGACTCAATTTCTCAAATCGCTTCCATCACGTTATACGTAGCAGCACCAAACTTGTCATATACATTATTCCACTAAGAAAAGTACTGTGGGTGTCTCCGTTACCAAAAGAAAATGAACCACAAGGTGTAAAGACGTGATTCATGTGTCGTTGGAAAGGTTTTGGCTAGACTAGCTCAAAGCTACCCAAACCGTCTTGATCAGGTGCCTCAATTGTCAGTGTTGCCAACCACTTAAAAAACTTAATATCCTATTTTCTTACTTGCTTCCATTCCATTTTTTAGTTTGCTTTCATACGTAACCGCACCTAACTTATCGTATACGTTATTCGATATTATAGAAGAATACTGTGGATGTTCCCGCCCCTAAGCACTCCAGTTTTCAGTGTTGCCAACCTATTTTACTAAACTGAATATTTGTGTGTGTGATAGGAGCGGAGCCTTCTCTTTTGTTAGTATAACTAGTGCTAACTTCTTTATATAGGAAATGATATTGCTATGATGTTGGTAATTGACAGTTTCATGTTATACTGCTGATTTTAAAAACAAGTTCCATTTATTCAACTTTTTAATAATAATTCAAATTCAGAATTGTTTCTCGCTCAAACGAAGGACCTTGTATGTCACATTTGATTTTCTAATCATTTATATAGTTGTTGTAGCGGTGACTATATAAAACAGTGGAACTATATATTCTTCCATAATGTACCAGAAGAAGACGCCATTGCTTGATTTCACTTCATTTGATGGTCCGAGTCAGTTTACAAGACTATCTCATTTACAAGTGACATGGAAAAGAGAGATGGGATGGCGAAAGATATGTGGAAAGGAATTCGGCTAGAACAGGGATCATCAAATTTCGGACTGCGGTTCGGCTGGAATAAAAGGAAAAAAATATACAGTATATTACGGTATTCAACAGAAATTATTAAATACAGCTCAATTAGTTCAAAGGAGAATATAGCACAAATATTTGTTGTGTGTAAATGTACACATTTCACTAGTTGAAATGCACAAAAACAATAGAAATATAATGTGAATTGATGCTAGTATAAGCCGTGTTTACATTTTTTTTTTAAATTATTCCTTGCAATTTTACGGAGTAACCGAACTCTCTTCGACTAACTATATACCTAGGTAGAACGCAAAGACCTATTTATTGCGATATTACCATCAATCGGGACCCCAGGAAAAAGTAATTGAAGACCTTTGGTCTAGAACGTAGTTTGAAGGTACCATCCCGAAATTACCCTGGTATGACAGAAGAAAACTTCAGTGAGATTAGCTTAGCGCGCTCTATCAACTGAGTCACGGCTATTCGTGTTTTCCTTCCTTCAATTCCCAACTAACTCCAGCCGTTTTCTTTTCCTATCTCACAACTGTGATTCTATAAATTGAAATTTCCATGCCTAAAGCAAAATATCCAAGATTGCTTTATTAACCAATGAATACGAACGATCTGAATTTAGTGTTTCAAGAATTTACAACGTGTAGTGTCAAAGGATGCTTCATTGCATTATATAAATCTGGCATATACGAACAACTCTCATTCACATCACTATACTGTTTTCTTATCCGGGTTGGAGTTACTGGTCTCCCACCAGGTGGCGGATAGAGGAATGCCGACCAGATATGGTGGGTACCGGAAATATTCCGGGGCGGACCAAAACCAGCACTGCTGCCTTGCAGTTAGTAGAGGGATCTACAAAGGCATGGGGAAGATAACTTCGAACAAAAATATCATGGTGAAGGGAAGCAGCATCACCATTACTACCATGAGGCTGAAGATGAATGACAGCGTCAAGGCTCAGAGATGGACAGAGGACGACATCTTGAATGTCGACCTTTACTGCGAGGTCGTAGAGCTGACAACTTTACACCGCTAAAACATGTCAAGAAATAGTAACAGATGGTTCATGGATTCTCCTGGGGTAAAATATTCCGCAGGTAAACTAGTCCCTCATTCGGATCTCCGAGCAGGAATTGCTTCACGGGGCTCCAAGAACAGGATTAAGAAAGACCTTAGAATAGGAACGTGGAACGTACGAACGTTATACCAAAGGGTGCTCTTCAGGTGGTGGTACGCGAGACCGAGAAGTACGAGCTAGAAATATTAGCGATACAAGAAGCTCATTGGGAGGGTCAAGATAGCATCCGACAGGGCAAGTACACTTTCTACTACGGAGGAACACAGTCTCACGTTTTCGGAACAGGATTCCTCATTAAGAATAGTATCCTTCAGGCGGTTCAGAATATAGAGTTTGTAAACGAAAGACTACCGTACGTTACGATACGTACTCGATGGTGCAGCAAGGTTTTAATGTCTGTGCTGCGACCAAGGTGACTGATGATAACGACAAAGATATATTCTACGATGATCTAGAGAGGCTTTTTGACCGATTATCGAAGTATAATTCAAAAATTGTGTTCGGTGATTTCAACGCAAAGGTAGGGAGGGAAGAAAAATCTAGACCTACTATAGGCAAATACAGCCTTCGCGAAAAGACCAACAATGGAGAAAGACTGATAACCTTCGCGATTTCGAAAAACCTACTGGTAAAGAGCATGTACTTTCAACACAAAGACATACGCAAATACACATGGGTATCTCCGGACGTCAAAACTCTCAACCAGATCGATCATGCATTAGTAGATAGACGAAGACACACCAACATAATGAACGTTAGGTCGTACAGAGGTGACACCGATTATCAAATAGTGATCACAAAAGTAAGGGATCAAAACAATTGAAATTCGAAGTTAAACGATTAAATAATCCGAGCATAAAAGCAGATTACCAACTCGAACTCTCTAATAGATTCGAAAACAAGCAAGGCAACAATGATTAAGTAATAAAAGCGAAGCAAGAGCTTTTCAGGCGGATCCGACTAAAATTGTCGATGTGTGGAAAAGGTATTTCGACAAACTTCTTAATGTGCACAACGGGGAAGAAACAGAGGAATTTGAAATCCATACCGCAGAACTGTGGATATCCGAACCTAGCGAGATGGAGGTCGAAATGTCGGTAAATAATTGAAAAATTTCAAAATAATTGAAAAATTTCAAATCACCAAGAAGAGATAATATTCCAGCCGAATTAATTAAAGCCGGAGGAATGGCACTAATCGACGAACTACATAAATTGATAAGTGCTATATGGAGAAAGGAGGAGCTTCTAAAGGAATGGAAAACCTCAATAATTGTTCCGATTTACAAAAATAGGCGATAAATCTGACTGTTATAATTACCGCGGAATCTCGTTACTTCCAACCTGTTACAAAGTATTAAGTAGTATACAGTTAACACCCCTAAGTGTATACGTAGATGAAATAGTTGGAGATCGCCAATGTGGATTTAGAAGAAATAGATCCACGGTGGACCAGATTTTCGCCTTGAGACAAATTGTGGAGAAGAAATGGGAATACATTGGGACGGGTTCACCAGCTATTCATTGATTTGAGAAAGCATATGATTCTATCAAAAGGGAGAAGTTATACAATATCCTGTTACGATATTCAATTCCGAAAAAACTGGTTCAACTAGTGAAGATGTGTCTCAGCGACCCCATAAGCAAAGTACGAATAGGTAATAACATGTCAAATAGTTTCAAGATTCGCAACGAATTGAAACAAAGCGATGCCTTATCTCCACTACTGTTTAAGTTTCCGTTAAAATATGCTATTTTAAAAATTAAATGGGACAAAAAGGGACTATCATTGAATGGTTTGAATCAACTGTTCGCGTTCGCGGATGATGTAGATTTAATAGGGCACAATATAGATGCACTACAGAGCAACACCGTTGTCTTAGTAGAAGCGTGCGATGAGATAGGTCTACAGGTAAACATAGATAAAACAAAACACGTTATAACAAGCCGAAACACAGGGAATGAAGGAAATAAAAACATAAGAATTAGGGAACCCCGAATATGAGGATAGGCACCTAAATTGTGACCTCTATCTATGTTCTGAAGCAAGAGCTGCAACCTAGCGGATATAATCTAAAACAGAAGGAAAAACCCCGCCACAGCACTGGACATCACGTTGAGCTCTTTGTGTGAAGAGTTGTCTGTGCAGCTTGTGTGGGAAAGAAATCGTAGTCCAAAAACGTTATTCCCGTGCACGAATTAGGCGCTAAAGTTGGAGAAGGTAAGTTGATATTCATTCTATCTTTACATTATTTCGTAGCAGTGAGTATGTGTATTGACACATGCAATAAATAATAATGTATTGACACAGTTTTCAGTTTTCTTCCACTTAGAATTGAAATGTTGTTAGTCATATGTTTATCCTTCGATGGTCTTATTTTGAGACCTTTAAGGGGTTCAGTATGAGACCGGTCTCATAATGGAAGTCGTATAATAATACTGGGTCTTATATTAGGAGCTTATTTGTATCGAAATTTCTTTATTCACAAAGTAGTCTCTGTTTAGTGTTTGACGTTGATTCTCATTGTTGTTTTCCCTATTTAACAGTTACGTTAAACATTAAAACGTTATTTGTCTGTTTTATGTAACAAAATTTACGAACAATGTCGTTACTCACATATCCTAAATTAAAGAAAATGCGGTTAGTTGAAAATTTGTCGTTTTATATTTTTGTGCCATAATAGGATTTGGTTTAAAGAGAGTGTTGAATGGTAAATTTCTAAAACAACTGTTTCAATATTCCACAACAGTAGCAATTTTGTTCACATTTTTCAATAGAACTTCCTAATTTTTACATTTTCATGTCATCCAATAGTTCGTATCATAAATTAGTCACTACACAGAATATATTAAAGTAAAAACAGAATTTGTTGATGCTTTAATTAACTAGTAAATAGCATTCTTACTAAAGTGGTCTCATATTCGGTGTTCTTCCCCTACAGTCTGCCGGTAATACTTTACGGTTGCTAAAGTTGGAGTACGACCCTAGCAGATGAATATAAATTACGTGTGTTTGAAAATAAGGTTTTGAGATAGATATACGGACCGAAATGGGACGAGATGACTGGAGAGTGGAGGAGACTGCATAATGAAGAGCTCCACGGACTGTACGATTCACCAGATGTTGTAAAAATAATGAAATCGCGACGACTAAGGTGGGCAGGCCATGTAGCTCGGATGGGGGAAAAACGAAGATTATATTCTATCCTGGTTGGAAGGCTTTACGGAAGGAGACCATTGGGAGGACAATATTAGAAGAGATCTTCGAGAAGTAGGTGTTCGCGATGAAAACTGGATTGATGTTGCCCAGGATAGAATCCAATGGCGAACGTTCGTTACTGCGGCGATGAACTTGCGAGTTCCATAAGCCATAGAGTGAGTGAGTTAGTTAATACTGTTTTCTTATTGCGTCGCTCCCTTCTCACGTGAATTTTGTTCCTTTAAAACGCAATTATTGAAAAGGTCAGATGAACATGCATTGATTGGTTGAGGACTAGAATGGTGATTATTATTTGCAACTTATTCGTAGAAAGGAGAAATAAATTTGACGGATATTATTTCAGTAGTCATAGTCAAATAAAGTTTGTTATAAAAAGTAAGCTTATTCATTACTCAGTGATCCATTGCTAATTTATAAATTTCTCGGTTATTCTTCATTGAAAACTACTTGCAAGTTCCTTTGGTTATCTATAAGCAAGTAGTATTATTTTGACATTTGACCTAAACCTGAAGAAAAATAACGTAACTTTTTTTTAAAAAAAAGTACATACGAAGACTACAATTATTTTTCTTAAAAGATCAATTTCCTGTCGTACCACGAGACTGTGAGAAGTCCTTGACCCTGCATGATTGTAGTAATCTTTGATTTGATTAACTTCCTGTCTTTTTGGAATTTAATAAGTGGTCTTAGTGACCAAAGTCTATGCTCATCTTTGACTTTATACAATTTGCTAATTAACATAAATAACTTATCTCAAGTTTTTTTCTGGAAATTCCTTGTCGTTTTCCTTATTGTGGCAAGTTGGACGAAAGCAATTTAGCCCTGGTTTTGTTTGATCTGTTTTTACACGCCTTACATACGTACATAGCTTCTAAAGACATAAATTATACTGTTCTATTCGCAAGTACTGTTGAAATTAATATTTAAGTATTCAATACACCTTCAGACCAGCCAGAGTAGTTTCAATTCGTTGCTTGATCAACTTTCGTACACTCTTTTAATATCATTTACATAGACAGTAGATGTTAATACGAATGTAGTGGCTTCAGTTAATTAAGGTTAGTGTAAAGCAGCTATCTCGAAAACTAGATGGCAGTACTGCCTTCGTATGTTTCTAACGTATTTTTTCGTTGCATGAACTTGCAATATTGCTCCTACCAATCCAAGCCTGGAGAGTGCAAACTTTTAGAGAAGAAAATTTATAATCGTTTCAAGAGTTCTTTCTGTCCGTGCCGATTTTTTTATTTTCTTCTTTGTTCATTGTTGAGCGAAAATTATTGTTATATGTTTTGATTTTCACTACAACAACACTTAGAGACATACCGAGGAAGTCCTTTCATTTATTATCGTTAGAGAACGTTTGCTTTACGTAACCTTAAAATGCGTATAGAATACAGTGTTGCAGCAAGACTCAATTCAGGATTTCGGTGCATCTATCCGTAGAACTGATTAAATTGTTACTGGCTATTTTAAAAGAAATTGGAATATTATTGTGTACGGCCTTAATTTTGTATTGTGAATGGATTCACAGCATCTCTTAATTTGCCAGTGTTCTGTTAATTAATAGCTGCCTTTAATCACCTAATTCATTCCGTAGCTATTTGTCTTCTTTATCACCTAGAACAATAATTTGTGCCTTGTACAGACAAGTTTCTTTCTATGTTCCGGCAAGGGTTCAAAAATTAATTAGAATGAACTTTCTTATAGCCACGTTCTAATATCCATTAATTTTCACCATGATTATAAGTTCTTACCGATTCATGTTTCCTTTGTTCTTTTTTACTTTTTCTATACTTGTACGTATACTCAATATTTTTCTTCTGGCTGCGGTTGATTTAACACATTTGTTCTGCTATTCTTACTCAGTATGTGATAGTTGCCCGACTATTTCTCAAGAGTTAGGTTTTACTGAAATAATAAATTATTCCTTTTTTCCTAGCTAACACGAAAATGAAACTCAAAAAGTGTCTTTAAGAATGGCCCACATTTTGCGGTATTTGAAAATTATGGAAAGGCGAAACACAATATTAACAAGTTTGGAAAGTAGGCAGGGTAGTATTGTTCTATGATGTGAGGTATTAACTGTGTTAACGAATTTACTTTTGGATGAGTTATTTGACTGCCCAGTCTGTGACGTCGTTTTTAATATCTCAGTTAAAAATTAAATGTTATTAAAAACTCATGTTAATACATATCATGTAGTTCTATGAGCACTGTCTTCCTGCATTCCAAAATTGTAATATTGTCTTTCGACTTTCCATAATTTTCAAAAAATCAGAAAGCGCGGGTTGAAGCCTCACTGCAGACACGTAATCCAAAAGTTAAGACTTTTTCAACGTAACGAATCATAAACTGCATTAACGAAAAGTTACCTCACCTTTTTTTTAATGCTACTTCATTTGAACTTCCATATATGAGAGTAGGCTTTGGTAAAGATTGACTTTCATATCGCTTTCATAACGTGTTCCATAGTTGTATATGTGCAGCGTGTGTGTGTATGCATACATGTAAATTCCTGGTGAGTTTCAAATGGCTGTACCATTGCGACGAAAGATACAAAAAGTCTGAACGACTTCCTTGTAGTCAGGTCGCGGATAGGTGAGAGAAAAGTTGGGCAAGAAGCACATCCTTCGCTCTTGATGTTGCTCATGTAAGGCAGGAATTGAAGAACAACCTAGATGTCTCCGAGGCTATCGGAAGAACCCACATAGAAATCCCATTGGTCTTTAAAAAAAATCATTCCGTTTTTCAGGCCTGGGAATATTATTGCTTACATACAGAATCAGTAAAAAAATCATTTCCAAGACAACTAATAAAATTCATAAAATGACTATTGACATTTTTGAATCAAGCGAAGCCGTCATTTATTAGATCTGTGTTGTTATTTTTAGTTCATAATTTATTTTTAAAACAAAATATAAAAAGAAGTCAGTCCAGTTGGGTGTTTGGTTTGCGTTTTAGTAATTTATTGTTTCCTCTTGCATTTCTGTAATATTGTAACAAGCAGATGCTAAATAATTCGAATTGTGAGGTATTGCAAACTATTGTCGTTCAGTTGTTCATCTTAAATTCAATCCTGTTATATTTTGTATAAACTTTTCTTCTGTTCCCTTATGCAGTATAAAGGAATAGAAGAGATATGGAAAGTAGCTGGTATAGCGAACCTGCATGTAATAATAAGTGTTAATGAAGAAAATCTGCAGTGATATATCTGATTGTGAAGATTTGACATATTTCTTGTGTAGAAATTGTAGAAAGTCCAAGAAAAAATATAATTCTCCATACGAATTCTGATAAACACAGCTAAATTTTTTTAGAGTAGCTCTTTCATTTAGTGCCTCTATCGTGTTTCGTTGCGATGCTATGGTAGTTTGCAACCCTACTATGACCTTACGAATACACTGTATATTTACCATTTCAAGGTGTTGTCTGCCAGGTTTTGAACTTTAATCTATATTTTCTCTAACAAGAACGATCCTGTTTGATATACAGAGTACAACCAAAATTTAAGGTAATCGCTTGTAGATTCTTTTCCAAAAGTTATTAAGATCTGTAAATAAAACTAACATCCCAGTATTAGATATGTCGAATTTTACATAACATCAGACATCTTTTACACAGTAAATATGGAAATTATTCTGGTAATACCCTTTATTTCTGATTGAAGTTCAGCGTTAGTTTATAACCCGAAATAAAGCGAGTTATTTTTATACAGTTAGGATTAAAGTATGATACTGTTTACAATTTATTTCCCAATGACTGAACTTTATTAACAGGAAAGTAAACAAGAAGCATTAACGTTTACTGGAGTGTGAGTGAAGAAAGTGTAGTTGGATAAAAACACTCTTCTAATCGGTATTAACTTATGTTCATAGACAAATATAACGCGATTCTGAAAAGAGCGTGAAGGTCATCATTTGGAAGACGTGTTAGCCTCATGAGAAGGTACATCTATGATTCACGTGAGCTCTGTGCACTTTTTGAAAAACTTAAATATTGTGTAAGCAGAAGAAAAGAAAGAATGTATTATTTCGTAACTTCCTTCTCTTCTAATGATAGCTGCTGCATCCTCTCCTTTATAGGCTGAGCTAGCAGTTATAGCCTATGGCATTCCTCGGCGATTATTTCCAGAAGAGAGATGGAAAGTTTACGATCAGAGCCTTTGTTGGAATACCATTCTGGCATTTGCCTGGTGCAACAAGAAAATCCAGAAAGCCACAGTCAGAATGCCCGGCAGCGGAGCTCGAACCCGCGTGCGTCCCCATTGCCGATCAAAAGTCCGCGACGTTAACGCTGACTGGTAGAACTACGGAAAGTCGGAGAAAATAGAAAGAAAGAATAGAACTGGGAGATGTAGACAAGTCCATATTAGTTGTTTTTTTTTTTTTTTTTTTTAAGTTTCCATCGCATACACAACCCTCCTTCCCGTAAGTCGAAAGAGAGAAAACATTAACTGTATAGCCATTAAAACAATTATATTTAAAAGTAAACTAAGAGAACTTTCCATTTACAACTTGAGAGGAATGCGTTTTTCTAAATTTATACTTTAGCTTTAGATTTAGGGTGTAAAAAAAGTATTTTAAAACAGCAACTTAAGTATCCTTGTAGTACGTTTATCTTCAATAACCTTAGTAAGATAATGACTAATGATTATTTAAAAAATGTCATTAGTTCATGGATCACAAAATTCACATGACGATGGAGAAAAGCTGTGAAATTTCAATAACACGATGCGACTTTATGACCGTGCTTGAGAAACTCATATCGAAAACGTTGTCTATCATAGTTGCCGTAGTACATTTAAGTTTAGTCATAGTTGACACAGTTTTTTTAATTCATTGCTACAGAAAGTAGGTTAATGGCAAACCATAAACGAAAACGAAACGTGAATTCTAGGACTTATGTAATTTTATTACGTCACTTGCTTTTAGTTCGAAGAATGACTCATTGGTTATCATTATAGTTAACTAGAACACATATATTGTTTGCCTATCCAACCCATCGGGTTTCACATTTCGTAGGATGGAATAGTTAATAGCTTAATTGATCGTAACCAGAGAGAAGGTCTAAACGTTCATAGAATGATCACTGTTTCTTTTAGGGTGGTATTATTACCCTAAAGCACCAAAAATACCCCAAAAAAACTTTTCCAAGAACTAGTAATAAGTAATGAAACCTAGTTTAGTACCCACAGGAAAGATAAAAAATACCCGCCGGAGATGTAGAAATGTCCGCCGAAGTTTCTCTGAAAGAAACACTAACTTTCTGTTACCAGACTATTTCGTAATAAGATGAAACAAGCCACTGACCAACAGGATCCATTGTTCATCATCACAAACATTCGTATGCATATTTTCACCTGATGATTTAGTTAATGTGTTTGCACTTTGGTCTCTTTAGAGCAATTAGTTAGTTTCATTAGTATATAAAGTTTTTCAGGCTCAGGCTGGGGGAGAGGATGTTGGAAGGTATTCGGCCAGGAACTAGTTAGTAGGTACCATTCCGGGATTTGCCTTGCATAACTGAGGAAAATCCTGGAAAACTCTCAATGAGGATGAGCAGCTGCTGGATCGTTCCCAGGACCTTCCGAACGCTCTACTAACTGAGCTATGGCAACTCCATATGGAGAGTATTGTAATAAAATATTTAACTCAGAATATTCAAGTGATATCACATTCTGATCCTTCCACATTATGTATACTAAACCCAAAGACATTTAGTTTTCAAAACATTCTCTTTATTTCTAAAGAAAACCCTAGCGATATTATGGAAAATGGAGTCTTGGATATTATTTTGGGAACAGGATTATATAATGTATTAAAAATACGTATAAATGTTTGGTTCTTAAAATTATTCCAAACGTAAGATTTTCGTCACTATGTGATGATATATTTAGTTTATTTTGTGGTTTTGTCATGTAAATATTTTAATTATGTCATTAAGGGTTACATTTTACGTTTTGCATTGCAGGATTTCGAAAACGACATTCTGGGCCGAGACCTCTTCCAAACTCACAAACAATGTCTAGGAAGAGAGTCCGTGAAGAAGATACCGTGGAGATAGATTTAAAAGCAGACCGCAGTTTCTCTCAGATGGCTGTAAGTATCCATGATCTCCATGCATACATTTTGCCTGAAAATCTTTAAAAAAGTTGTGAGTGACATGAAGGATTTGAAATAGCGTATTTGCCGGCATATAAGACGCACCTTCTGTTTGAGGACGATTTTCGAGGGGTAAACGTGCGTCTTATACGCCAGCAAATACGGTATACTGTATTCTATGAATAGGGCGTCTACCACCCTGGAAAATCTGGAATACTCAGGGAAATCTATAATTTATAAGGGAAATTCAGAAAAATTTATGAGGTGGTCCTGACCACAGAGATCACCTGGTAAGAGCACTGCCACGATAAGGCGGAGATCGTGAGTTCGATTCCCACTGCTGACCGGATTTTTTCAGTGTGTTAAAATCCTCTAAAGAATTATCTTTTTTCACGTGCGAAATACCAATAATGTACAAGCTGCTTGGACTGGGTGGTGGTGGGATTTAAAATAATGTCACTGAGTATTATTTACATGTTCTGCTGTAATAAGTACTCAGGGAATTTGAAAAAAAAAATATCATGGAAAACTCAGGGAATTTCATGTCTCAATATTAGTAACCATGAAAGCGTTTGTTAAAATATTGACATTTATTTTTTAAAAAAATGTGTATAAAAAACATATGCAATTATACAAAGAGGGGAAAGTTGCAGAATAGGAGCGATATTTCATAAATCATCCCAAACGTGATCTATAAAAGCAGAGAAATGATCAGTAAACCTAAAAACAACAAAGAATGCATTAATAAAATTTAAAAAATGCTTAATTTTACTTGAAATTACTTTTATTATAATCTGAATCGTTCACCAACTCTCAGAAAGGTAACGTTCACCAACTCTTATCAAGTTCTAGTCATAACAAACTACAATCGCTTCGTCTTATCCAGAGACTGTCAAGTGATAAACTGCTTCCGCACAAAACTCACCGTCATTAACTTTGTAATAGGTTAATTTTACGCATATTCATTTTACCTATTTCTCTTTCGGCTTTCTACTTCATTACCTATTACATATTTTACTATCTCGTACATCAGTGTTCCGCAAACTATTTTCAAGTGCGGACCAGTTTTATTGGTTGATAGGATCAACGTGCTACCCTACGCCTGCCCAAAGGTATGCCTCGAGGACCACCTGCGACGCTGTCTTACATATTTTCTTTCTGACCTTCAAATGCCCCGGATGAATTAGGAACCATAACGGGGGCTTATGTCCTCGGTTCGCACTTTCTCTCTCTCTCTAGAAGCCGCTTCTACCACTCACTTACCCTCCATTATATTTTTCTTTTAGCTCGGTTTTTTAACGAAAAAGCTAAAAATAACCTCTTGTTTGAGAATCCCATCACCAACAATTGGTAACCGAAACCACAGTTTCTTTCTTTTTTGAGGTCATGCTCACAATGTCCTTTGTTACTTAGTTCTAAAAATATCCTTTCCCCTGCAAAAGGAACTCTTAAGATTTTTTTTTTTTTACCTTTCTGTTCTTTTCTTCTGAAATTAAAATTAATGTTACTGAGCTTTTTAGCAAGGTATTAGAATAATTTTAATCACTTCTTTATTTTGCTAAATAATGGGCTTGCAAGGATCATAAAAACTTTGGGCGCCCAATGGATTGTAACTGCTAGGTGAGGCACAGAGGTGTTTATCAAGAGGACATCCTCGTAGCAAAATCTTTTATTTCAAGTACAAATATGAGGAGACCTGTACGCAACATATACCTGTTCCTAAAAAAAATTCTTCAGGTTTCTTGTAGCGCACAACATTTTTTCTGTGGACCCAGTTCTGGTTTGGCCTAGCTATTACCCTTTGAAATGAGGACTGGCTACGTGCTTCTAGTTTTCTTAGAGAGACGTTTTTCGTATCCTATAATGTTAGATATTCCTGTACAAAAGAAATACAGGCAGTGGTTCAGGAGAGTCTTCTTGGAACATCGCAGGTAAACTGGAAAGTGTCTGTCTGGTGAGTGGTAATTTATTTTACGAATGCAAGTTTTGATACTTGATTAATAATCTGTCGTCACGGTAGTGTCAATCAACAGAAAGACTTGAAATGAGCATTTCATCAGCACGCTTCCTGTCTCCACTGGAGTTTTGTCCAAACATACCGTTCCGTTAACGTCTTTGTTTTGATTTGGCGGCTTAGATGGCTCGCTAAAACTAGTATTGCAGGTTCGATTTGACGTACTTTATTTCTGTCCAATGTGTTAGGTTTTTGGTTTTGAATTTAATTTGTAAGGCCTTTAGGCAACAGAAGAACCCCGAGAAAACCTACTGTATACGGTGTTTGTCCACCACTAAGCCTACATGGGACGAGCAGGGATCGAACTGACGAGCCCAAGCACTTGTAACATAGAGCCCCGCGGCCCCTGTTGGATTTTTAGTATTTGTGGTACAGGTAAGATGTTGGTTGAAAGCCTCACAACCACGTCAAGGTCTCTTACCTTCTGTAAGGGCCTCTAGTGTTTTTAAAGTTGGTAGAGGGACGCAAGATTGTTTGTATTGTACAGTCTTACGCCGGAGAACCAACTCACACAGCTTTGGTCGACTGTGTGTACGCGACTGGAGTTCTCGAATGTGTTTTCTCGTTCCTGTGGAAGTTAATAGATGCTTCACTAAACCTGACTTGGCAAACCCCTTGGTATTTCTGGGACCATTATAGCGAGAAGCTTGCCGGGTACTCTTTAGCAAATCATTTGTCAACTTCCGGGATACCGAAAAGTATCCCGTCGCGATTACCGACAAATGGCTCGCCAAAACTGACCTGGCAAATACCTTACTATTTCTGAAGCCATGATAGTGAAATCCTTGCCGGGTACTCGTCAGCAAGCCATTTGTTTATTTACGTGTGTCGGACGCACGAGAATGTATGTGAGTGTAAATATTTTTCGAATATGGAAAATAAATGTCATGGCTTCAGTGACAATAAAAGAGTATTGTTAATAAAGTATATGTTTTATTGTACTTCGTTGCATGGTTAGTACATTGACTCGTGACAATTGTTAGTTCTGCTAATTGTACAGTACAACAGTGCAATTTGCTTGAACTGAAAATTCTTAATTTTTATAACGTCAGTATGTTAAATTCCGAAAATCAGAGACCCGTTTGTGGTAGGGACGCACAAACCACTTGGAGACTTTTATCAAACATCCTATCGTATTTCGGTAAGTTCGTATGCACGATCGCTTGTAGACGTCTGCAGGCGTTGCAGACTCCGCAAAGTTTGCAGCTAGAGCTTTCCATCTATCACTTGAAGTTACCGATATTCAGGGCTCGAAAAATCCCGGGCGCCAGGTCGCCATTGATTTACGGGTGTTCGTTTATATCCCTATGTATCCAGACGTCAACCAGTGAGTTACAGCCAGCTGTTCTAGCCGTGTGCTTTGTAGAAGTTTACTTAAATTGCCTTCAATTGCTGTAATCTTCGAGGGATAGCCTGTATTTTTATCTTGGAAATCTTATTTTGTCATGTGTGTTTACACATTTTAAGTGTGTTATGATGATGCTTATATACCACGAATGGTTGGTTTATGTGTTTTGTGAGAAAATGCTATATTGAGCATATAGGAGCGTCATGAGTTTGGAATGTGACGAATTAAGGTTGTACATATGTGTAATTGAAGATTGAATAATAAATGTAAATGTCATATGTGGAAGACGACTTAATGGTACTTGAGTTGGTTTTCTTACAGTGGTTCATATCTAGTGGTTTGATGTTTGGCTGAGAAGTACAGTAATGCATTATCAGACGTAGAACCTAACGACTGTTTGGGAGTAAGGAATATTCATTCGATTTAGGAGTATTGGATAAGATTATTGATACCGATATACATACATCCTTTAAGAGATATTTTTACAACTTTCATTTTCAAACAAAGAAAATCGTTTAACGGATGAAGCTCTCAGGTTCGAGATCGAAAAGTACTTAAAGAAATTTTCTCAACCAAAACTAAAGAAAGAAAGAAATACAGTATTTATTTAATATTTTTCAGTTTGAGGAGAAATACTGTATCCAAAAAGTTCCGAAATTCTGCATCCTATGGCGATGGCAAGTCGTTTGTCTTTGATTTTGGCCAACATCACCGTGGATCATCTAGAATAATTCTTACTATCAAAACCTGAGTTAAAGTTATGATGTACACACGTTATGTGGACGATGGCCATCTGATCTATAATTTTGACTCTGAATTAATTTTCCTTTTACAAGGACTCAGTTCTTTCCACCCTTAATTTGAAATTCACTCATGAGTTGGAAAACGCTGCTAGATTATCTTTATCTTACTCTATGGATTACGGAACTCGCAAGATCAAGCCAGTTTTCATCACAAACACCTACTTCTCGAAAGTTCCTTCTAATAGTGTCCTCCCAACGTCGTCTTGATCTTCCCAACGGTCTCTTTCCTTCCGGCTTTCCAACCAAGATGGAATATAAACTTAGTTTTTTCCTCATCCGAGCTACATGGCCTGTCCACCTTAGTCGTCGCGATTTTATTTTTAATCCAGTATTCGGTCTTTCCATCTAGACCTTCTAATTTATAGGAAGAAAAATAAGTTTCAAACCACAGTATATAGAAAGGCATTTGCCTCTACTGTTTACATCCATCAACAGGCTAGTTATTTGCATATTTCTTAAGGTAATGTTTGGAAATACTTCTTTCTTCGAACCTGTAAACTTTGTTCCGATCCCTAGATTTAGACACGGAAATTAAATACATTATTTCTCTAGGCTTAGATAATGGTTACTCAGACAAGTCAACTAGAATCTTGGCGCAAATCTGCACTATCCACTTTCAACAGGCCACGAGATCAAAATACAGATGATTCTAAATACGTTTTCATACATGGGATACAAGAGTTACTTCACAGATAATAAACAAAATTCAAGAGTCTATGAAGTTACATGTAACTACGGTAAGAAATATATCGGTATGACTCAACATTGGATGTTGGTGCGAATTAGCGAACATGAAAAAGACGCCGACACTGAAAATCCAGTATTCGGTCTTTCCAAACACTTGAGATCAGAACATCATGCCAAAGAATCTTTATCGGAAACAGTTTCTCGATGGATTAAATTTACTAATATTGTCAGACGTCTCATTTATGAGTATGGCTAATACGTGTAACCTACTTCCCGTTTCCCATCCGAGACTAGCTGCCAAGGAAACAGTGACTCTAAGCTTAGAAATCAAATTTTGAAACTTAGGTAGGCATAGTTACAGTCCTGGTAAGAACTAAATTTCGAAGATGTATCCACTTCTCTTCCAGAACTACGACTGATCAGAAGACCACGGGAAATTATTCTCTTCTAACATATGCAAGAAACACTGAAACGCGTGAACATGGTACGACACCACATAAGCCAAACCACCTCAGGATTCAGTTCCCGTCGGGATCCGTTGAACGAAGTGGTTTGGAGCCCACTGTACCAAAATCTGTAGATCCCATCCTTAGAAGCTCACCAGCTTGTTTAGGACAATAATAACAACTCAATGAATTAACCAAACCAGCACAGTAGACAAATAGAGCTAGTTACGTCAATAAAGATACATTGGTTACTTCCGTGAACTTTCAAGACCTAAAGCGAAGTGTACGATTGGTGCTAAGAAAATGACTTTTGACCAAATTCTCATTCTTCTGAACGAATTATCTTCGACGCCTCCTTTTTCGTATTTCGAGAAAAAGATAACTTACATTTTAGGAAGATATCAGTTGTTAAATATATATATATATATATATATTCTTATTCCGAATATGCATGTAACCAGTGATTTTCATAGTGGATATATGTTTCCAGTGACGGCCGGAATGTTCCGTCACAAGAAACATAAAGTTGACCAGTCTTACGACTCTGTCCATAACTTACACTCGTACATAAATGTCAAAGATAAGAAAAGTATTTTTAACGTAAGATCTCAGTCATTCTTAACTGGTGCTTCTATATATCAGTATGAACATTGATGTCATTTATCATATTTTTCTATTTTAAAATAGATATACTGTATTTGTATTCGCATCACACATTTGAAAATCAAAGTGTGAGCTCTTAAATCTGTATCTGAAAGTCAGAACCGCGTAACTCACAAATCCTTGTTCTCGAGAAAAAGAAAGAAACTACTTAATAGTCTTACTTTTTACGTTATTTAAACATGTTTGCTACCATTATGTGAGGCCTTCCAAATACTGTACAAAACAGCATTTATCACGTTTTGGCCAAAATTGGACTTAACACGGTTTTGGCTCGTAGGTACAGAAATGTTAGTTTGTGTATTCGTCCGTCTATGTCCTGCTCTTTTCCACTTTTTAGAATAGTTTGAAGAATAATAAAATTTCCTCGAATTTCCAGTTTGATCATTATTAAAGTACATTCAATTCTAGTTCGTTGTCTTTCAGTAGCATCCAAATCTCGTATGACATGAACTATTGGCACAATGGTTATCGAGTATGTTTACAGTGATTAAGAAGAGGAAATATTGCATTAGCAATGATAAGGAAGGTTGTTTACCTAATGTTTCCTTTTTTTTTTTTAAATTTCCGCTAGTAGTTGCAACTATTTACGTAACGAGTTATAGTATAAGCGATGCGATACCTATTTGGGGTCATTCAAGTATAACGTAGGCATTCAAGGAAGGCAGAAGGTTAAAACTTTGCTTATTTTATCTGACTGTGGAGGAGGAGAGATCAGAGCAATGCTTACGTAAGATTCGCTTAAAAACATACAAACATACTAGTATAAAGATTTATTTATTTATTCTACGAAAGAACGATAAGAAATTTGGAATGGTTTACGTGAACACAAGAAGAGGGGATCGAGTATCTTCTTATTTTTGCTTGCCAGAGGGGGTCAAAAATGACTAAAAAATATAATTGAACGCCCACCATTGAGAAAGAAAAAAGTGCGTGAGCTCATCAACTTCAATAAATGTGATAGTTGAAACATTTGTCCTATCACCTTATAGCTATCGTGTGATGTGTCAAAGTTCTTGTCGTTGACTTTGTCCTCTGTGGGTCTTGACCGACTGTGGGGAAATAACATTGCTAGTATGTTCTCCGTATCTTTTTCCAAATTTTTCTTTCTTTTTTTTAAAAACAAAAAAATATATATAAAAGAAACTTCTATGTCAGCTGCATTTTAATGGTTATTTCTGCAGTTTCCCAAGTTCAGTGGTCAGTCCATGTAAATCAGAGATATCAGCGCAAATGCTGTAAATTGTATTTGAACAAATAACATAACTAAGGATAATTTTATCTCTATAATGGAACAAATGCTGACAAGGGCTTGGAATTGATATTTATGTAGATAATGCGGTCGTTTCACGTTTCGGTCAACATATTTAATTACTCATGATGGCTTTTTAATGTACAGTTATTTTTATTTGTATTGCGTGTTTTGCCTGTAGAATCGAATAACCAATATAATGTTTATTTCGTCTTTTGTACTTCTAAGAGTTTCAGAGCTGCTTCTATTCTTGATAGAATTCGTCTATGTATTACTATCGTTTAATTTATTTAGTTAGTTTAAAAGGTTTGTCAGCTATGGTAATATCTTTAACATAACCAGTAGTCCAAGTGGAATTATGACGACATAATTTTAAAAGAAAGGTGTAAACTTACACAGAGTAATTTGTATGTGACTATGTTGCGCAAGGAGACCGTATAATTCAAATTATGCTTAAGCGTTTACGTGTAAATAGCCTCGGTTAGTTATGTACAAACAACAATTACGCTTTGTTTAACGTTTCCTTTTCCTGTTTGGGAACTTCCCCGGGACAGAAAGGAAAAGAAAAGTAAGAAAGAAATTATATTTTCCTAAAGGTAAGAGTGTGGAGAATCAAATTCTCGTACTCCTGCACGTTTGTAGTTATTTCTTTCTCCTTACTCTTAATTTTATTCCTTTTGAGTATCTTTTCTCGAGGAAGTTCCAAGACAAGCAACGGAACTTTGAACAAAGTGTAATTTTGTTTCTACAAAAATAACTGAGGCTTTTTACACGTAAGTACTTCAGCATAATTTGCACAGAATATAGTTACTTTATACTCTTTCCGCCTCTGACTACGAATCAAGCCACCTGGGTTCAAATCCCGGCCAAGACTTTCCTTCAGTGCTTCCATGCTTCGCACTCTGATGTGCATTCAGCCTCTTATCAAATTGAGTACCAAAGTGCCCTTGATATTCCTGTGCACCTAGGGAGGTAAACGCAGTCGAACATGGAACTGATCACCCCAGCTCATTTTGTGCCGTAGGTAGAGAACGTGTGAGCTGCTACCTTCATTTTCGGGAGAAATACGTTTGTATTTTTCAATGTGTGTTTATATCCTAATTGTATTTTTCTATTTGTATTAATTTTAATTTTATGGAGTTTCAAGGTAATTTTGCATCATAAACAGTACTTGAGCATTCTCGTGAAACTTCGAATATATGGCGTAGACCATTGGCCAAATATTATCCAATTTGTAGGAATTATATGGCGCATTATCGAGTTAAGTACTCCATGCTCAAGAAAAACATTTAATATGTTTTGTATATGAAATGCTGCCATGAACAGCACCATGTAAAATTTATGGATAATCTGAGAATAGGCTTTGACACACGAAGACTTCTGCGCAACTTTTTAGCGCAATTTATCTGTTTATTATATGTCTTATTTTGGAAAAGCCTTTTAACGAGGGTTTCAGAGCCTAAATAGCGAGTCGCTCCACCCATAAATGATCTTCGTGGTCTGTAGTTCAACCCGTTAAGCAAGATAGACCTTATTGCCAGACAGTGAAAAGTGATTGCACTTCTGTAAATTTTCTGCATTATAGCGCGTGTTCTTTTGATTGTGGGCGTTTTTAATTCATTGGCAGTGCAGAAGAAGCGGTGTCGAAGTTTTACAATGATAAGATGAAGACGGAGGACACCCGCTTCTCTAATGACGTAGAAAGAGTTAGTCTTCCAACAAGGATGAGCGTCCTTAATTTACTACAAACTACAATTAAAAGTTGGTGAAAAATACTTTGTTTCATTTGTTGTCTTTGAAACCCAGCCTCAGTGGTTTAGTAGTCACGTACTTCAGATTCGCACTTAGAAGACGCTTAGATTCGAGTGCTGGTCCGTCCACGCTGACTGAAAGTTTCAGTTCCTCATTTCCAACAGATGAATGCACTAAGACCCCTTCTCGTTACCTTCACCATTCTTCTCCCTGAAGAGTCTTGCGGGAACGTCGTTGCTCAGCTATACAGACCATAGAATGTTAATAAAAGAGAAATGTGATCTCGCTCCAATTTAAGGATATGTTGTTCTTAATGTTCAAACCAGGTTTTGGAAAAGCTTGCGGACTACGGAGAGAAGCTTGAAACTTTTACTCATCTAGTGGATAGAATAGAGTGTGAAGTCTCAGTGATTTCGTTAATGACATTTCCATTTGCTTGAAGCAACAACTCGAGAAACTCTTCAACGAATACGTGTTCCAAAGGAAGTAACAGTCCTGGTTTTAATTTGTGTACCGTTTCC
>JAGDQP010030536.1:0-22545 GCA_022664845.1 Lepisma saccharinum | reverse complement strand
GTAGGTTAATCCAAAAAGTGGAGGCAGCTCAGCTGCCTCCATTTTTTGGATGAACGTTTGTCTTCTATTTTTACAATGTACGACTGCACAGACAATTTACCAGGGAGGAGGCACCAGTCATAACGTGTAGGACTGCACGGAAAATTTAGCAGGGAGAAAGACAAGGTATCATTTTATTTCCTATTTGCACACATAAAGATGAAATTTTATTTGAGGCCAAGAAACTCTTAGACGTTGGTCTCCGCTAGTACTCCTTGGCTGAAGGTTTGTATGTTGTTAAAATTGTAATGGGAACTAGATTTGAAAGTATACTGACAGTATACTTATTTGAAAGTATGTTGTCAGCCATAGCAGGAAAGAATAAATGCTTACAACCATGTACGTGCCCCGTAGAATACACACTTTCTTACCTCGGGACAGGTTTAGAACTCGCTTATCCCTAGCATGCAAGAAACGCAGTAAATAGTTACGGAAAACATAGTAAATTCATTTCACGGGTATCACCAACTTATCCACGAGAAGTCTCGCTAATGAATCGCCGGCGCAATACGTATATTAAAGCTAACGTAAATAACCAGTGTCGTTATTCCAATTTACAACATGTTCCAGAATAATATTGAACAAAATAGCGATAAGAAAAATTCAACTCACCTGCACTGCTGGTGGGGGGCTGTTGATGTCTTTATAACTGGAGAAACTCTTCATAACACACACTTGTGTCATCCAGAACCACTTTTCTCAGAACTTAGACACAGACATGAAATTGGATAGTTTCTAAATGCACTGGTGCAGGGGCAATGATTTCTGTGAAATTTTTTTGGAGGGTGGGGACATATATATTTTGCCAGATAAGGCTCTAAGATTATGATCTTAATACAAATTCAATTAAGACTTTCCCAAATATTGTATATTCATAAAAAAACATATAATAGTATACATATAGTCATTATGAAGGCTTCCCCAGGCCCAGCTATTACAGAATTTAACTATGTATAACGTTAAAAATAATCACTGAAGCACATTATGTTCTAACTGATGTGGTTCTCTTTCTGTCCGACTAACCCTTCCGTCGCGCTACTGCTTTATGGGACAAATATTGTTTTCTTCTTTTAATTCTCGGTTCTCGATCTCGACAGGCATATTTCAAGAAGCTTCTGTCTCGCCTACAGTGAGAAACAAAATATTTGGACAATTTCAACAAAGAGGAAAAACAGATTTATCATACGCAAAACGTGTCCCATTTCGAAATCTCTTGCCCGTTTATGGATACCTTAGATAGAATGCTATAGAAATAACTAGTACTTGATACACCTGTAAGGCAACAGGTAACGAAAGAGTAACAACTACGTAAATTCATTGCAAAGAAAACTATTTGGACAACCCCATACTACTTTCGAAAGAAATGTTTTAGGTACCCTGTTGTGTACAAAAGCACTCTGCGTGGCGTGTTGAAGCAATCCACACCATATCAGGCATAAAGAAGCAGCATGGGCAACAAAGTGAGTTGAACAACATTGGAACTACTCAGTTTAATTTCAAATTATGTGCGGAAGGTAAAAGTTACTGAGACATAGTTGTTGGAAAGCCACGCTCCACCGCTGGATATCATAAAGAAACATAAAACAGAAATAATTATTAGGGACTTACATATCATATGCGAGTGAAGTAGCCAAATCTTTAGCAGTAATTCTTTGAGTTTTGTTTACAGAATGAAGAATGTAGGTTTCATTCGGGGCAGTTAGTTGTCTTGGTTGGTCAGAACGATTCTATTCTGCAATAATTACTTTGTTTTATGTTTCTTTAAGATTTATCCAACGGTAAAGCATGACTTTCCAACAAGCTTGGCTTGCCTGACCTGATGTGGATTGCTTCAATACACTACGTAGACTGCTCTTGTACACAAAAGGATACCTAGAACATTTATTTCGAGAGTAGTATTGGGTTGTCCAAATACATTTTTTGCGATGAATTTACGTAGTCGTCCCTCTTTCGTTGCCTGTTACTTTACAGGTGTATTGAGTGATAGTTAGTTCTATAGTATTCTATCTAAGGCATCCAAATTATCATAAAAGGGCAAGAGATTTTGAAATGGTCAGTGTTTTACACGTGATACAGTCTGTTTTCCTCTTTGTTGAACTTGTCCAAATATTGTTCTTGCCAGCTATATATAGTTTCCCTATTTACATGTTGTATTAGAAACTCAGAATTACGGTATTAACTGTAAACAATAATTGCATCCAAACAGCAGTTTGAAGGATATATTTCCAAGTGCAAGTCTACTCCTACTTTTGTGTGGGTTCTTCTTGTGGCTTACTTTTCCTGTATACTTTTTCTTTTCCTTAAATTATGTGTGTATATGACAAAATCACGATGAATGATTCTTAACCCTCGGAACGCCAAGATAATTTCATCTCACGGAACGCCAAGATGAGTGATTTTCGACCCATGTGTATTTCTCGTATCAAATAAAGTACTTGTTCAAAATCAAGGTATTTTAGATAATGGGTGTATTCATTGTATTGTATTTATTGCATTATATTGCATTTATTTATTGTATTTTATTTTTTCAAGCAGATACTACAAAATAATGAAAAATGCAGAGAAATTAATACATCATATTAACCTTGTAACTATTTTCATGGCTGCACAAAAATGAAGGCAGCATGAGTCTCTTACTTATTTACGCATATAAAGTACTACATATAAAATTACCAGAATCAAACTTCCTTACTCTCTCACTCTCACATGTAAAGCACACCGTATCTGTTGTATTCTGATTCTTGCAAATGAAGCGATTACATTGCTGACAGTATGCGGAGTACTTGTCTTTACCACTACACAAGCAGCATCGTCCACGTTTCTTCGTTCCTTGATTGAGAAATTATAAAGTGTAGGTCGTTTGGAAAGTGGGCGGTGTGATCATTAGAACCGACAACAACTTGTTATTTTAATAGAAAATGATACTTGAAAAATAGTTACACAAAACGCCAAGATTGGGTCAAATTGACTCATGCTTGATTTTCTTAAATTATTACACAATAAATACATGGGTTTCAAGTCATTTTCTCCCATAAGATTTTTGGACACGTACGTGAAGAATATAAAGAATTTTACTCTTGCATTTAATGACTAATGGACCAAAATAATATTTTGACTGTATGAGTCATACTTGACGTTAGCCAGCGACGCAAACTAGGGCACCGTTCCGTCCACTTCGCGAAAATTACCGAAGCTTGCCCAGTGACTAGCATACCGAAGGATGGATGATGCATGGTAAGTTCGTAAAGTAAAAGGAATGACCACGGAAGAAATTAATGCGGCAAATGTTTACGGAAAAACAACAAAATTTTAAAAGTTCATATTTATTTGAAATTAAAGACACTTACCTTGTTAATACAGAAGAATCCATGTGTTGAGGTTATAACGTAGGCTGCGTTTATTTATTCAAAACATAACACAACAGGCAATATGCCTAATTACAGTGCTTGCGTGTACATGATAGTAATTACAAGATACAAAAAACAATCATATTACTTCACCTGCAGTTCTTTTAAATTCTTTGTAAGCCATTCCAAATATATCTACATTAACTTTAGGTTCAATTTTGTTGTAGAAAGCACTCATTCTCCAAATTGGGGATTTATATAGAATTTCAGTCCTTTGCTTTTTGCAATAGAATGTCCCATTATTACCTAATCTAGTTTTAGTGTTCGGAACTTGAATGAAAATTTTCGGAATTAAATCAATAATCAATTTGATTGTGTATTAATTTGTACAGAAATATTAAATCATTTAAATGCCTTCTTCGTTCCAAAGTTTGTATATTAAAATTGCTCACTAATTCCCTGTATGATATGTATGCAGGATATAATGTGATTTTTCTATACATTAGTAATTTCAAAAATTTACACTGGATTTTCTCTATTGCTTTAACATATTTCTGAGTGTTCGGAGTCCATATAATACAGGAGTATTCTAGCTGTGATCTCACGTAAGAGTAATACAATTTTAGAAGTGTTGAGTCAAGATGGAGATCCTTGCTAAAACGATAAATATACCCAAGATTCCTGTACGCATTGTTAGTGATCATTTCAATGTGAAGCCCGAAGTTTAATTTTGGATCGAAAACAACTCCAAGATCTTTAACAGTTTCAGGTTTCGATAGATTTACTCCATCAATCGAGTAGTTGTACTCAACATACTTTTCTTTCCTTGTAAAAGATATGGAATTGCACTTTTTTGTATTAATTACAAATTTATTCCTGTCGCACCACTCTTTGACATTATCGAAGTCCTTTTGTAGTTTGGCACTGTCCTCAATTGATTCAATTCTAGCGTATAATTTCAGGTCATCGGCGAAGAAGAGAATATGGGAGTTCTCGATACACTCAGATATATCATTAATAACTAAAAGAAATAATAAAGGGCCGAGGTTTGAATCTTGTGGTACTCCGGAAAGTGTCTCAAAATATTCTGAAATATAACCTTTAAAAATTACTGCCTGCTTACGTTTACGTAAATACGAAGTTAATAATTTTATGGTTTCCGTAGAAAAATTGAAGAACTTAAGTTTGCGTAGCAAAACATCGTGATCAACCAAATCAAATGCTTTACTGAAATCAGTGTATACGACGTGTTGAATTCTCAGATGAGATACAGATAAGTGGGAGGAAGCGAGTTAAAAAAAAAGTAGAGAATTTCGATCATGCGAAGTACTCCAAATATACACATCATATTTCAACTGAAGTGTTTTCTCTTAAAAAAAAAAATGATATAATTCTTGCAATGGGGTTTGAAGCCCAGAACCTCGGAGCCATCGCAGTCCGCATATACGGTTTGGGTTCTTATTATTTTGTTATCATTGGGGATCGAAGCCCGAAGCCCTGGAATTCAATAGGCACTTCCTTTAACTTGTGCGTAGGGGCCAGAAAGTCTAATATTTGGGCTGATATGTGTGGTATATTCAATGGGAGCCATTTATGTAGCTTTTCAAGCTGAAAAGGGCTCCAGGTTTCATGAGTAGTTCTCAACCTTTAGTAGCTCGTAGCTGCTAGCTTTTATGTTATTTTTCAGGTTTCAGTGCTTCCAGATACTTTATTTTGCATTCCGAAGTGTGGCGTTTGTTCACCTGTCTCTAAAAAGGTCGACTATTATGTCAATTAAGAGAAGTTTTCTTTCAAATCTTTGTTATTTGGATCTTTCCGCTTGTTTCTGAGTTCGTATGTGAGTATTATGTCCTCTTGAACGGGCTTCGCCGTTATGTATGTGGATTGACTCGAGTTTCCTGACAGAGATTTCATTAGAAGAGTATTTGTTTTCTCTGTGTTTGTAGGTAAAAGTTTAGGGCATTTCCCTTGTTTCATTTTTTGTAAATTTTTTTATTAAGTTTTGGGCACTAAGCTGTTTGTTTGGTAAAATCTGTTTGTTTTTTGCAGCCATATTATGCTGCTATGTTTAGCTTCGAGTGTTTAAAGCTTTATGCACATCACAAATGTTGTACTGGCTTGGTAGTCATTCCTAAGGGGCTTAAATATTTTTTAGAGAGTGTAGTATATGTTGGTTTCTTACACAAATTTGCTACTGCACATTTTCATCTCCCGAAAAATGTATTCGGTTCCATCAGTTGATAATCTTTTCAGGTGCGCAGCTGTTGTCTTGAACCAATGTTGCTTGCAGTTTTTTGGTTGCATTTTATTTTTTGTTTTGGACTCGGTTTTATGTTTGTTAACTATGCACTAGTAGTATTTGATTGCCTGTAATTAAGCAGCAGCGTAGTCCACAGTAGTGGCTAATAATAGGTGTTCTCTTTGTAATATGTAATTTCTTGTAATAAGTTTGACATGGGTGGGCTCCTTTTTTGTACATTTTTTAAAAGTTCAGTTCTGGAAAAAGACCAAACTGTGGTGTTTAGTATGCTCAAGGACACAAAACCTAAGCTTAAAGTATCCTAACAGAGCGGGTTTGTTACATTCTTTGTAATTGTTGTTCATTTGTGTTTTGACTCTAACACAGAAGTATTCGGGAATATTCCACGAATAATCCATGAATTCTTAAGATTCAATGGAATAGATTGTGCTTGTACTGAGGATATCATGGAAGTGGTATAGCAAGTTGTAACCCTGCTATCTTTTCTTGTCTAGTATTAGTGTTTCGCCTAAGCGGCAGGTCCTTTCAGGTTGTATTTTTCTTCACGGTTTACTATTTGTTTCAGGCAGTGAAACTCTTCTTTTTTTAAATAAATCTTTTTGAATAATATTTATTTTATAAGTTCTGGCTTGATCTTGCCCAGAATAGAATTCTATGACAAACGTTTGTTACTGCGGCGATCAACTTGTGTGTTCCGTGAGCCATAGAGTAAGTAAGTGAGTAATTTGTTTAATAAGGAGTTGAGCAACCCTCAAGGGTTCTTAGCTATTTTGTGTTTAGAAATGTTAAACATTTCCTATAGGGCGAGTTCACCAAGTTCCTGCGAGAATATTTATATTTTTGTCCCAGACAGGAATCGACGTAGTGTTCCCAGAGTTTTTGTTGGGATTGTTGCGCTTTTCGTTGAACAAGAAAGTTGGTAATAGAGTAGACTGCAAAACTATTTGAAGTGTTTTTGTTTTTTAAAATATATTTTTGATATTTGTAACTAACTTCAGGTGGCAGTCAGTACAGCAGCGCCAGAGTGTTTCGTGCTATATTGCACTCTTCAGCCGACCATGTTGCAAAACCAGAAGTTGGTTATAAAGCGGTAACATATGTAATAACGTCTCTTAGTATTATCAGCAGCAGAATGTGAACTCCGTTTTATTACGTACCTTGTGAGCGTTTCCTTTTCAATTTCTTGCTTCCACTCCATGAAACTTTGAAATGATGGAAACTGCTTTTCCTCTGATTCCACTGTAAGAGTATGTTATAACGCAAAATGTTCATGCAAATTTTTTTTCCCGTTCGTTACAAAATTGATTTTTCTTAATTGGTTGTTCTGCATGAAACTTGCGTTCGTGATATCTGAAATTTTGAAGGTGACTGAATTGTTTATCACAATTTGGGTATTAATAAGCAAATGATTTCTGGCTCGGCTCTTTAAAGGAGGCGCGATTTCGTTTAATTTATTCGGATGTGCTTTCGAAACATGACGCCTAAGTGATTTCTTATGGTCATAGTTCTTACCACACTCTGAACATAAATGCTGTTTAATTTCGTTCATTTTGATCGACTGTACTCACACATCAACCCCCTCCCAACGAACGACTGTTCTCCCGCTACAATATAGGAAAAGGAGCCCTCAGCCGGCCAAGTAGTAAACTCAGAAAAATAATCCCAGACAGCAGTTTCTTCATGCCTAAGAGGTTAAAAAATGCCGGTGCTATTCAGTCTTGGTTCATTTCAAAGGTATTATCAAAATACTGTATAATTAAATATCATAGGATTCTGTTTCATTTAAACAATATTTTTAAAAATTGCAGTTTCGACGCAAGAAGAGTATACATGTGTGGTCTCCCTCCCTCTCGGGCCTCTCTTTTGCTTCGACGACTTCAGTCACTCGGCAAGCTTCGGTGATTTTCGCGAAGTGGGCGGAACGGTGCCTTAGTTTGCGTCGCTGGCTAACGTCTAGTATGGGTCATTTATGACCCGATCTTGGCGTTCCGAGCGTTCAACGACAGAAAATACGTTTTCATTTTTTCTTTCATTCTTTCTTTTCTTACTAAATGGTCTTTATCGATGTTATCCACGAAACTTTAGAAACAACACAAGCAATGCACGAAACTTTAGAAACAACACAAGCAATGCACGAATTAACTGCTTTAGCCAGGAGAGGTGATATTATACGTGATGTAATTTATATAAGTACTCTAGCACACGACTTCCAGGAAGGAATTTATCAATGAAATAGATTTTCCAAAGGGAGATAAGCTTAAAAGATGAGAAGTGATTGCTCGTATCCTGTTGTTCAATGCGTATAGGTTTTCACCTGAGAATGAGTCGTAGTTTCCGTTCTCTGAAAGTTATTTGGATGATTTCTTTCTGAGAATGACTGATGCAATTATCATGAGTAAATGAAAGTTTTTTTTATCACTTTTCTTGTTACATTGATGTGTCAGTCGCTGGTGAGAATTGGAGTACCACGTAATGACGTTAATCTAAATTTAATATTGTATACCTAAGCAAGACTTTTCCAACATAAACTGAGTAACCCGTTTATTTCCCTCTAACCTAAATACTAATACACATCAGCTTAAGCGCTAGCAGGAAAATAATAATAATAATAAAAAAATAATTTCCCAAATTCAATATTTTCGCCACAGTACGGTTAATTATTGTTTCTACTTTTGTTTTCAAACTCTTTTATGAAGACTTTCATCACAAAACCTTCTTCAAGGGAGGCGGAATTTTTACACCTCCAGGTGGACTTTCGCTTTTACAAGAGAGTCAGGTATGAGAGAATTTCCAGAAATTTTTATTTTATTAATTTTTCAGAACTTTACGGTGGGTGGGCATTTTCCGTGCTTTCGCTGTAATACACCCAGTGATACCGCGAAAGAAACACTTATTTCATGGAGTGACCGTGCAGATCAGTTGGTAGGACGTTTGCTTAGCAATCGATAGGTCTTGGAAACGGTTCTAGTGGCCGCCCAAGCTGACTGAGTTCCTGTCAAGGTTTTTCCTCTGTCACCACATGGTATCTTCATATTTGGCCCTTGCAGATTTCCTTCCAACATCCTCTCTTATCCTACTCTATTTCAATCTGAGCCTAAGTTGCTTAAAGGCAATAGATAAAATTAAACTAAAAATTACTGGTTGCATGTAAATAACTAACATACCCAGAATTGACTCCAATAATGCTTATTTTAATTGTAATTATAAAGCGGTGAAACTGAATGATAGAGAGAAGCTAACAATTGAGTTTTATATTTTTTTTAAAAAGGCTAAGAGTTCGTAACGAAGCAACTATTCAAAACTGAATTATAAATATGGCCGATTTAGTAAGTATAGAATTTTATATTGTTTTCAAAATATGCAGTTGATTACATATCAATTACTTAAAATATTTATATTTATTTTATGTAACTTAATTAATTATATTTATAAAAACAAGCAAGTTGCAAGTTGACACTGAGTTTGAATTGTCGTTTCGGTGGCATCCCGCAAGAGCTTTGCAAATTCCGTTTTAGGAATAAACCTCGGCAACTGACAACACTGGCTTGATCTCCTTGGAAGGAATCCTGGAGAGATTACAAAAAAGATTAAAGAAAGAGCAAGGAAAAGGGAAGCACAAATAAAGCATATTTAACAGTCAAAGATAACGTGGAAAAACGAATTAGAAAAGTGAAAGAGAACGAACGGCAGAGTGGATAGTGGAGAAGGCCTGGAAAACATAAATAAAACTGGAAAGATCTTTAAAAGATGAATAATGCTGACTATCCATTTCATTGATGTCGTGAGACGTAAGGACGTCTGAAAAAGGCACTAATATATTACGCACATTTTGAACAATGTAGTGCATATTATGGGCACAATTTTTTTAGCCTTTTCTCAGTGATCAAGTTAATTTCGTACCCAGACAAAACATGTTTCCGCACAACTACTGGACAGCCTCCGAAAGTAATTTCTAGATACGTTCCTTGTCAAATCTATCTGTATTAAGGTCTATAATATTTTGTATAGACAACTCCTAGAGTAATCGATAGCATGGCGCAAATCCACAAAAGCTCTGCAGAGTAGTCACAATTTTAGCATGACTGCTCTAAAAAAAACATGGACATTTGGGGTATTCCCCACAATTGGGGAATTCCACACTTCTAAGCTCTGAACACTGTAGATTGCACAATAGTCAGCTCGTGACTGTCGAGAAAGAGACTTTGTAGTGTACGGAATCTCTGAGCTGATTTATGAGTTTGTGTGTTATATTTGCGAAGCACCAGAATCATATTCGTATGGTAGGTTGTCCAGAAAACGTGATTAAAATGACCGTTCTAAAATAGATGATTCGGTTCTTAATTTTTTGTGAACAAGTGTTTATTATGAAGTTCAAAGCCATTGCGCACTATCAAAGTGTAAAGCATTTTTTGTGCATAGGTAATTTTATTTCCTTTAGTCAATGGTGCTGACTCCAAGAGTTAATATATTTCTAATAGTAGGCGTTTTGGGGCAATCGCGACATTACGTTGTGGAGTACTTCCGACACTTTCACCAATGGTATATTTCTATACTTTCTTCGCAAAAATCTATGTGACACTCATCTTCCTCTTTATTTTTCAAAGCAAACATTGTTCATAACTACTCCTCAAAGACTTTGGAAGACTCTGTGAACAAAGAAACCGTGGCTTCAGCTTTAGATGCTGTAAGAAATAGCTGCAAAAGCGTTTCACATTCCCCGATACACGTTGCGGGACAAAAGAAGAAAATGAAAAACAAGAATTTTGGGTGAAGTCGAAATTGGGCTTCCATCAAAAGGGAACTGAGCTTACAAGAAATTCTTTGGAATTTGAACTTGCTAATAGATTTGAAACTTGTGGAATTAACCCAGCAATGTAATCCCTGAGAGGGCATATGCTCCTTCAGGTGTTTATTCTGAAACACTGCATTAACTATCAACATCACAGCATAATTTGAATTGATTATCATCGAGATCTACCACCCATTCTTTGACTTTGCTCTTTGAGATATTCTAGAGATCCGATAACATTTCTTTTAATTTTATTCTCTTTATAACAGTTTCATTTTAAAAATCAGTCAGATCCCATTTCCACACCCAATGTCAATTCAATGTAAAGTGTTACTAAGTACATAGTAATAGTTGTCAATTATTTATATGTATTTTTATTTGATGTAGTGGGGCAATCCTGACTTCACACTAGTGTAGTTTTATATGAACACACTCAGTTACCAGAGTATTTAGATGTGCAGTGCGAAACATATATTAAATTAGAGACAATGGGCTTTATGAAGACATGCAGAAATCTTATCTCAATGCTTCATATGTTTCCTAAGAAACGAAAATTCTTTGAGTGTTGGGATTAGCCCAAATGACGATACAAGAGGTGAACGTAGGAAAGACTTCGTAAAGAAGGAGTACACCAGGATAGTAAAAAAGGAACCTTGAAGTCTAAAGTGGCCTAATAAAGGAAAGCTTTTTGATCCAAATTTTGAGAGTTAAAGTGTAGAAACAAATTTGGCTTTCGTTTTGAAGGCTTTCTGAATAACTGAGTGCTTCGAGCGTTACGGCGTTGATACAGCATCGTGTAAACTTCATTCATAATTTTGGCCTTTACGGTGATTTGAGATCTTAAACTCTGCTATTGTTGTGGGAGAAAGAAAAGGGAAGGTAGCGCTCAAGATCTCCCTTGGATCCCGATATCTGTCTATGGAACTGAAAAAACATTGAGACGGATATTGCAACATTGGGTAATGCCCGGGACGATTTTTAGCGTGCAGGAGCCCCACTCCCCACCTAAGTAGGAGAATATACTTGCACTTAAACGTAAAATAAAGAAAGACAAGTAAATCCAAGATAAAAGCACACTAAAAAGTAAAGAAAATACTTTTTTTTCTACAATTTCGATTTTTTTGTAGGAGTTCGGAAACAAATTTATAACTAAAACAACTACTTGTAACGTGCTACGTAATTTAGGTTAGTGAGGTTTTAAATACAGTAATTAATTGTAGTAATTAATTTGGTTTCGAGCTCATACAAAAAATCGAGAACGAGAAAAATATTTTAAGAAGTGCTTTTAGTATTATTTATATTGCGTTTTTAAGTGTGTAGAAGATGAGTAGTTTTTTGCTCTGCATATTCATTTAGAAGAGGTTGGAAGAGTTGTGCTTCATTGTTCTGCTTCAGCACATACTAGTTGAAACGAGTGATTTCAAGGTTTTGAAAATGAATGTACACCCCCTCATTATGTAGTGTTTTGTTAAACATTTCTAAGCAGCATATATAATTTTCTTACTTTACTGTCTGCGTTCCTTGAATTGTTTCGTTACTGATCATTATGCCCCAGAACAATATATTCTGTTGGATCATCTGATATTTTTGCATGGTGTACAATTGTTCTGTTGAGAACTGTTTGTATATAATTGTTTTATTTTTCTTTGGGTTTCTTTCGGTGCCTTGTTAATTCTCTACGCACTTGCTATGTTTGAGTGAGTATCGTAAGCAGTTGCGTAAAGCACAGCAGTGTGCTTTTTCAGATTTTTTTTTAGAATTATTATGAGTATTAATAGGCCTCTTTTTTTCCTTCCTGGGCATTTCTGAGTTTAGTTTGTAGAATTGGCAAGGGGATAGGGCAACACGCGTCATTGAAGTACTACATAGAGAAGTTTTGTTTCTTTGTTGTAATAACTATTCTTTTTGTTTGGAGTATTGTCGCTTTTTGTGCTAAGTATAGCAAGCAGACATTTTTATCCATATTGGCAGTTACTACTGCCGAAGTGATAGATCATTTCGGGTCAGTATCAACCCTATCCGTTTTTATATTTCTCTCTGGATGTAGATATATATTGGTTGTAGGTGAGACAAATAACGCGACCTGAAGAGCACTTCTGATGTAGCTAGTAAACCATGGTAATTAGAATTCCAAAACATCTTGTGTGAAAACGCTGCTTAAGTACCATACATATCAGCAGTGTGATATAAAGTTTGATGTACAATGAGGACAGAAAAAAAATAGGAACATTTCGTTATATGGCCGCTTAATCATGACATAAGTTCCTAATAAACCCACCTTCCTCGTTAAATGGAAACGTGTCCACATGCTTTGGACTACCCTACACATAGGTACCTTGAAACTAAATCGACGAAGACTTTGCTGACTAGAAATAGGCATATATACACACCACACATTCAGTGTGAAATTCATGTACCCACCTAAATTAAGAATGATCTTCTTTGTCGAGACCACAGCTCAAAGTGTGCGACATGGCAGCTCTCCTATAATCACTAGCGCAGTTAGCTTTTTGCAGTCCTTCTAGAGGGCATCTGCCCACATATCCGTACCGGTACTTCTGAATTCCTGCCATCTGTTCTCGTTTCCAAAATACCGGGAGGTTGCGTTAAAGGTCTATGTGGCATTATTTGACTCAGTCACCTTTTATATTGGTGGGCAGTCTTTGTTTCATAGCCCAGGGCGCCCAAGCCCTATATGTTATGGGTGTCAGAATTACCAAGTAGGCCACGTTAGAGTGTTTTCTTTATATTAATATGTAAGGGAGTTTTAAGTTCCAGTTTTTGTTTAGATTTGAGAACATTTCTCTAACGAAGATGAGTCAGTGTGGGGTATTACGTACTTTTGAAGTTGAATTTCGTTTGTCTAACAAAAAGCTCTGTTTTTCTTGAAAAGCTGTGGTGGACTTACGGGAAGCCTTGATTTTTTACGTTTTTTTCTATTTTGTCTTCCCTCTCCATGAGAGCTGAAAATTTTTGTTTAAAGGAAATCCAGTGCTATTGTCTTTGCTATGGTTTCCCCTGTTTTAGGGGTTCAATGCAGAAATAGGTTTTTCTTTTTTGCACATTTCGATCTTTGGATCCAACTTTTATTGAAGTCTTGGGATCATTATAGTAGTTTCGCCACAATGTGTTCGTGACATCATACAGAATGTCGCCAGTTAGTTCGTTGACTTCTTGTGGAGTTTTCTGTTACCCACAACACTCTCTATAAGTTGTTTCTTTTTTTCTCTGTCGATGAGAATTTATTTACTAACTCTTTTCCTTCTACTAGCTGCCTCAGTGACAGCAGATGTAAGATTTCTTCCTCTTCTCTGACTTGAATCTGAATTGTTTAGTGGTGTCTGCTCCAAGATACTGAGGTCCATATGATATCTACAAAGTACAGAAGGCTGCTTTAATCGGCTATTTGATTTTATCTTGTCATTGGAAATTTTTATAACATTGCCGATCCCCACTGCCTCTAACGAATATTTTTTTCTGTTCTGAAAAGACTGAAAACTTCCTTCGGTCATTTATTTTCGATGATCGACTCGCCTCGTTAATGATGTTGGTGTCGGGTTGGAAGAGGTTAAGAAAATTTCTCGTGACGACTTTGCTATAATATAGCTATATTATATTATAATGAAGGCAAGACCCTTTGATACATTAGAGCTTTTCATCTGCTGTAAACAACACTTTACAAAAATTAACACAATTAAGATTTTCTTACTTTATATGTCCAATAAGAGTGTTATTTGTTTTTAGCTGTATCATATTAATAGTAAAGAGATTAAATAAAAGCTACGCTTGGAAATAGGTGGGATACGCCAAACGATATTTACTAAAAAGTCTTGCCCCACCCCCACCCAAGCAAAAATTGAAATGAAGTCAGTGAGTAATGCCAACATTATATCAAAACTTTCCTAATTCTCTCTGTTGTGTACACACCCTTAAAAGATTAAAAATATCCTGATTAAAACTAGATTTACTACAAAATATGTGTGTAATATTGAACGTCAAATGTCAATATACATTGGCTAAAAAAAACTACAATCAGAGAAAAATTTAAATATTGGCATTACCTCATCGAGAAGTAATATCAACACTGTTACTTTTTTCCCTCTTAGTACCTTAGATGTTAGTAATACCCCCTCAAATGGGAAACCTACACCATGAGCTTCAGTTTGATAATATTGACATTTATATCTTTGGTAAAACTGGAGATATTGTTTAAGAACACATCATTTTAAACATACGCCAAAAGTTGTCAGAACAATCTTAAAAAACGTTAGTTGGACAATTGATTTATACTTAGGCACAAAACATTGATAAAACACACGTTTTTACAACAAAATTGAATTGAATCAAATAACAGCACAGAAAGTAAAACATATGGAAGTATATAATATATGTGGAAAAAAGAAATGTCAGTACAGCAAGAGAAAAAACTAAAATGATCGTTTGACACTTGCCACATAAGCTGTAACGCTTTCATAGTAACATTTCTTGCTTATTGATAGTCTCGAATTGTCATGAATACAAAGCGGCCATCAAGCTTTGTGGTGTGAAAAGGCACCAACAGTATATAACTGAATGCTTGAAATTTATTGCAAAATTCAATTAATCAACATTCGTAGTTGAATCTAAAGGAAACCCACCTCAATTATTTTTCATCATGGTTGATGTTTTTCTTTTTTACTCTGAGTATTGCTCGATTCCCAAAAAGGTGGCAAGGCAATACCCATATAGGTTTCTTAATAAAAAGGTAACTATTTAGGACTTTTGAACAGCAATCAATTATCAATAATAATTAAGCTTGAATGCTATTATGGCCTAGAGCCGTCACATGAATAGACGAGTGCTTCTTGTAAGAAAAATAATAAGTTGTCCCATTAGAAACAACCTCACTGCCAGTAGCAAAGACTTTATCCGGGGAGATTTGTCTCTTTTTGTGTTATGAATATCTTGGAAGAAAAATACAACACCAATCTTACCGTCAATGTAGGTATTTGTACCTGATGGAACACAACTTCACTTTCTCCTCTACAAGTTCTCAACCTATGAGCCTTTTCAATACAGGGACGCGGACTTAAGTAAGGTACTGTCAGTATTCCAATCTTTAGTGTTTCTAATTCTATTTTCTAGCACTACATCAAGTTCAATGAGAAAACTTGATATCAGATTAAACTTAACAGGAGTTATTAAGGTTCTAACTAGAACCGCTTCAAAACAAAAAAAAAAAAATATTCCCATCGGGATTTACCTGCAATTCGTAAGGAAGGAAATTAACTTTTTTAATACTTGGAGTTTCCATTCGACCAAATACTTATTTCACTATTAATTAAACAAAAATTAAGTGCTTGAATAAAAAAAGAGATTTAGAAAGGAAAGGAAGGCTTGTGTTTTATTAAAGAAAGGAAGTTTTAGAAAAACTGAACATTATTTTTATTTACAACACTAGGTGTATATACAGTATATACGGTGCCTCTTAAGATTGAATTTAAAAAGCATAATATTCGTGGTAATATTATTGCGTAGCGATTTGATAGTGGCGTATCTTCCTCAGTAATTGGACCCATGTGGAGAATAAAATGACTGTGATAGGTCATATTTAAATTAAAAAAGCACGTTCGTGTTATTAATTTTTTCTTACCGCTAATTTTAACAGAATTCTCAGAACAAATATTTAGCAAAAGGCTCGCCCGAGCCTCTGCGAGCTCTCACCAGCAAGCCCCTGCCTAAAGACCATAATTAAATTAAAACTTTTTTAAAAAATCTGATTGTATGTAAATAAGCAATATACTGGTAATTGACTCCAACAATGCTTATTGAGCGATTGAGAGCAACCAACAATGGATCTTTTTTTTAAGTAACACAGCAACTATTCATTGAACTTCTATCTGCGATTAAGTAAGTAAAGAATTTAATTGTTTTAATTATAAAAATAGTTTAGTTGATTATTTATTAATTAATGAATATACGTCTATATATTTTATGTAACTTTTAATTAATTAAATTAGTTTAATGTAGGATGATATTCGGGATCTTTCGTGTCAATGCTTCTTTCGGTCAATCCAATTGCACCTCTCAAAATGATATCGTTCAGAGCAGAAAAATATATATTCAAAGTAAAACAAAAAGTTCTGAGTAAGTGTGTGTGAATGTGATATATGTAGGCTACTTTTTGGAAACTCCCCAAATCGTTCAGAAGCGTGAAAGTAAGGTTAGATTGGATTACCTTAATTTATAGTAGTTCGTTGGAGTTGTCTTTAACTAGGCTTAACGCCTGTAGACCTTCTAAATAAGATCCGAAATAATAATGTACTCAACTTTGTGATTTCTCGTCCGGGGGAGTATCCTATATGTACTTCTGACGTAACAGCCTGAGAGCAAGCCTGGGAGCGCATGTTGGATGAAACAACCGCCATATTCTCCTGATTTGGCACCAGGCGATTATCACCTCTTCCAAAGCATGAATATCTGCAAAGGAGAGGAGATTTGAAAATGCAGAGGAGCTTGGGCTGCTACGAAGTTAATTCTTAAGGACGTCATCAAATAATGATCTTGGAGTTGTTCCTACCCAGTGCCGGATCTAGGGCGGACAGAAGGGGGCAAGCGCCCTAAGCGGCTTATTTAAGGGCGGCAAACAGCTAAAAATAAAAAATAGAAGCTCCTAAAAGAAGGAAGTAAATTCGCATATTAAATTGAAATTGACCTAAACGTGTTCAAAATTTCAGTTCCGGAGTGCTAAGACATTTTTTTATATTATTCAATAGAACCTGCCTTCATCTTCAAAATTGAAAACCGCGATTCAAGTCAGATAGACAGGTCTACTGTATTACTGGAGTTAGTAATAGCGATGCCACGACAGGCTCCAGAGATGATAACAAAAGTACACTACGTGATGCGAGACAATGCTGTAGCCGGTCGTGTCGGCCGGTCGTGTTCTTTGGCTAAAATACGATGGAAAGGACGGTAAAAATTAACTTTGGCACAGTAAGAAAATTTCTAGATCCGGCATTGGTGCTACCTATGGTATTATCGTTGGCAGAACTATAATAGCAACAGAAGTTGTCTTGTAAAAGAAATTGTGTCAGAGGATTTGTGAAAAAGAACAACGTCGTTCACCTCTTTTTCTATGTTGGTATCAGATCCAAAACTCATGTGGAGGTCCATCAATTCTAAAGAAAAAGGGTAGATACCTCTGCTCAAGGAAAGGCGATATACTCCAGTCAATTTTCGGTGACCACTTTACCGTAAGCTGTAATTCCTATGCTGAGAAATTCACCAACCTGTTTCAGAACATTAAGAACAATTCACTGAATGTCTGGAGATCTTATCCTAGAGGATCTGTTGTCACTGAACAGAACCTTAGTTATCAGCAAGGTTGCCCATTCGCAAGAGGAAAGTCCCTCTAACAGGTTTCTAAAAAAACGCATTATTTGGTCAAAAAACGCCAGAAAGGCGCATAAAAAGCAAGGAAGGGCAGGAATCAAGAATACTGACCACCAACCAAAGTTTGGTTGCTTTGGATTAGGTTAGGTATTGTCAACCTCCTTATATGTAACTTACAATGGGTGGTCAATATTTTGAATCCATAAGGTAAGAAAGTGGTTCCTTTTCACTTTCTCAGCACCTCGAAATTTCCCGCTAACCGCAGTCGAGTTTTTCTCCCCGGTAGTAACCGATCCGAAAGCTTCAGATTTAGCGTGAAAGCATTGATGTTGACAACCCTGGTAATCTGCTCCTTTGTTTCGAAAAGAAACGTCACACACAAAACAAGAAAAAAATACAACTGCGTGTAGCTTTCATTAAAATAAAATATGTTTGTTTTTAATTCTTTGCTTTCAAATTTCAGTTTTTAAAATGGGAGAAGCGCATTGTTATTGTACCTTGATATGAAGAAATAAAATGTCATGGTAATCATAATTCCTTAACAGACGAAATATTTGTTTCATATTTGGTTAGCAAACATTTTATTTAAAAAATAAAATGTACCGCCCATAAAATTAATCTTAACTTATTAAAAATAAAAGTTCAGTTCAGTGTATAAGCTTAGGCATACACATAGGATTATCATATTTTTGAGAAGCTAATCCCGGACACTCTAGCAATATTCATAATTATTTTTATTGTAATTCGATACCGGCACCAAACACCAGACAACTACTTTTGTCTGATTACTTCAAAATTTACTCTACATACATATAATACTACTATTTTTTGTGAAAAAATTAATGTATATAAAATCTTAGAATATGCAGTCTTTCGAAAAGCAGTGAAACCAATCATGTCCAGTAGAAATAGAGGAATATCGTGTGATACCCAGAACAAATTGAATCAAAGCAAATTCTTGCACCCTTCTCATACAATAAACTGAAATTTGTTCATGTAATTGTCCGAAAATGCCAATCTAATATTCCATTGAATAGTTCTCGAGGGCCACAACATGCAAAACACATTCAAAAATCATAACTACTCGACTTTATGCAAGGTACAAAGTACAGCTTAAGTGTACTAAGAAGATTGCTTCAGAGCTACAATTTTGAAAATTGCAGAAATAAATGTGTTTCCGTGATCGGAATTTGTCGGGTTTTAAGTATGTTGTACTCTGGGGTGTTATTGTTCGTATAATGTAGGAGACGTTTTTGTTCCAATTTGTTATCAATTCAATTGGATTTTTAGAACACTATTATGCTCATAACATAATACATATCGGAGCTAGTATAATTTAAAAGCATAACTGATTAACAACCAATTTTATTGGAATTATTTCGTGGACTGTGAGCCGAGAATAGATAATTTGTTGAAAGAACATCAAACCCTGGACTTTTCTCGATCCGAACGCTAGCCGGACACAACATGAAATGTCGGACTGACGGGGCTAAACCCAGACATATGGTAGCCCTAGATATATGTATAATTGAACGAAACTGCAAGCGTAAGAGACAACGACGTAACGCACTGAAAAGAGAGAAAGAGGAAATGAAACAAATCCATTTGCATACAGCAGAAAGAAAACTGTAATCTGAGTCACCAAAGACACAGGTCATTTTTACACTCGTTTCTTAAGTTTATAATGATTGGTGGTGTCCTGAAATCTTGCAACGTTAATTTAACCCATTTCCCGACGTCATAGAATGATGAAAAGTTGTACAGCTGCGTAAGTCGGGTGATAATACAATATTTTATTGTTACTTTCATATATTTCATTATATTTATATATTTTAAAAGCATATTTTAATATTTCTTTTTAATATTACCCAAAAATACTAACGTGCAACGCTGTGACCTGTAACTGGTTGTAGAACACTTTAGGATTCGGTAAAAATATAATGAAAAAACGTTTTAGAAACATACTTTTCTTAAACAATTCGTAGTAAAAAGTAAAAAAAAAAAAAACTTGTTTATCCATGACTAAGGAAAAACATGGGGCGCGTTCTCATGTACAGTCACTTTACAAATTCTTCCATTAGCGCACCCCTATACTTTTCTTTTCAGTCATGCATAAACAAAGTATTTTGTTTTTAACTTTTTAGTACGAAATGTTTATGAAAAGTATGTCTTTAAAAAGATTTTATTATATTTTTTCTGGAATTGGTGTCCTTAAATTTACCAAGAATATAATTTTCTCAAAGAGCTGTGTTCTGTAAAACAACGTGTGTTCTTGTAAGACCAACCAGATTTCTCCTGTTAATTTAACAGCACAATCTGCTCCTGGGGTAGAAGATTGCAGCGTAAAGGTCCTTTGGTACCTATTGTTTAAGGAAACTGTATGTTTTGGTTAGAGGAATAGTATGATAACATGATTCGAATGGAAATTAATACGTTCCTGTAAGTAAGAAAATTGTATTCAAAATTGAGCAATGAACTTCAAGAACAATCATTATATGTTACTAAATTTTCGAAGTTTTCATTGCATACGTTAAAGTTCTGACGTGATTTTTCAAATAGAAGTAGCAAACAATCGTAAATCAAGTATCTTGGTACTATTATTTTTTACTATATCAATGATAAATATGTTATCTTGTAGTCCATTGTTATTCGAGAAATGTAAAATTGTCCAATACAACTTGTTATTATCTCTTATTTGGCTTTGATACTCGTACAAAGTTTCATCTATAACCCAAGCAGCCGTAGCTCAGTAAGTAGAGTGGCTTCGTATTCGGGATGGCCTAGGTTTGATACCAGCAGTTGACCATATTCATATGTTTTACCAGAGTTTTTCGACAGTCACTCCATCGAATCCGTAGTCGAATTATTTCCGCGTCATTTCCCCTACTAATCCTGAGTGAATCATGAATGCCTAAAAACAATAAATAAAATTCAATTGAAGTCACGTATAATGTACAGCGTGTTAAAAAGAATGACTAAAACTGTGATAGCAATCAGTATTCACCAAAGTACGAAAAGAAAGGCGTTGCAGAGTACTTATATAGGAATACTGTAATTTCAAAAGTTCCCCAAGACGTATTTTAGGAAGCAGTTGGTCGCCACGGAAAAGAATCATGGAAGTAGCGTCTCCTTACCGCAGTGCTATTTGTTAGCGTTCTGCTCAAATGCGTTTGAAGTATCATGAACAGTGCCAAAGCACTGTCTAGCAGCTCTGCGTTTCACAGAAACGGTAGAGCATGGGATTGTTAACCCTCCTCCCAGATCACGTTATTTATTTTTTTTAAATACGTCTTTCTTTGTACATATAAATGATTTATTTATTTTGCTTCCTTTTGCATTTCAACATTTTACACTATTCACGGAAATATATTAGCTAATGTCTGATTAGATCCTTTCGTTTACGCAATTTGAAATGTTTACATAGTTTACGAAATTAGCTTAGATAAAGTCAGGTTAGCTGTTCCTTTCTTTTTAATGCGATGCAAACACTCTACATCCCATTTAACACAAAACTGTTAATTCCCTGTGCTGGTGTATTTCCCGTGATTCTTTAGGACGGCGATCGGCTCGTCGATAAGAAATGATTTGGTAAAGATCGTAGTGAAAGCAAAGTTTAAAGTAAAAAAAAGAATTAAGAAAAAAACAACAAAGAATATTCCGACAAGAGTGTGAGTGTAATTTTCAGTTGATCTGCTGTAAAATTTCTTTAAATTTCGCACTCCAGAAGGTTCGGGTGTTTTCGATTAAGGAATCCATTCCCCAACTTTGCCGTTCTTCATGCACATCCATGCTCTACTGTAAGACAACTTAACAGTACTCTCCACTGTGTTCACAGCTCCACAATTGAACACCCTAAGGTGCTCAGCTCATAGAGTACGATTGTTATACTGCTGCTGATAATTCCACAGTTACGTATGTGCAATTAGATACTTTAGACTGTGTTCTTATAGAGCTAATCTGTACAGACGCTGTTTTGTTATTTCTTATTGATAAAATGCTATCGAGTTGTATATACGTAACTACAATAAATATAACCCAAATATCCTATGCACGCACATCTATGCTCGAACTAAGCAAATCTAACGTAACAACCCAAACCGTGCGAAGCTTGAAGTACTTTCAGGAATTGATACGAACTACGTGGAAGACTTTATAATGAAACCTCTTTCGACGTACGAATTGGACCTACGAGTATCAAACAGGGTCACTGCAATAAGAACTTTAACACAATAACATTTGGCCTTCTTTCCATACCATTTTTATTGTCCTTTAGGTTGTACGCTATCACCCAAAGAAAAGAGAATAACCGTTAAAGTTTCAATACCGTAACAGAAACACTAAATTGAGTTTTTAATGGGAGAAATAATATGATTGATGGGAAAGCAAAGATCCCCGGAGGTACTTAAGTAGAGTCCAATTTCATTTAATTTTAGAACTGGTGAGTTTCAAGAAGACACCGTTACTGTATTGAAGCTGTATTGCTGATTCTGTTTGTTTGTTCGTACTGGTGTACTCCCTTGGCAGGAAAAAATACATTTTTAACACATAAGGAGGATAATTCAAGAGATTTAGAAAGTTGTGAGGACTGAATGACAAGATGAAAGAAAAACTAGTAAACCGTACATGTCCTCCAGAATGAACACAGCTGATAACCCTACAGAAAGGATATATTTCATCCGATGGTAGATATTGATAGGATGGTTATACTAGTTATGATGTGTTTAAATGTACAAGTT
>JAGDQP010030535.1:0-16826 GCA_022664845.1 Lepisma saccharinum | reverse complement strand
TGTCTAATGGTTCTGAAAGGCCAAATTATATTTTCTGAATAAAATTATAAAACGTTTCGTAGTCAGTTTTATTGGGGGATCTTTAAATGAAAAGAATATAGTGGTATGCGTTTTGAAAATTGATTTTTAATGAGGTTGAAAGAAGTTTCTAGGTATAGGATTTTTAGATAGTAATCATAGACATAAATTCTCATAAATATGTTATTTATTACACGGTGATATAAATGTCTTTTGAAATGTAACTGTGTCTTTCTTTTTCTTGTGTATCAGAAGTTCTTAACTAGACACGAATTTATAACTGCCAGGGGACATACTGTGCTTTGCGGAAAGCTTTTAAAATATAGAGATTAGAATCTTTCTTTCACGGATGCTAAAAGAAAATTCTGGAAAGAAGTTGCAATTACATAAATAGTTTGAACTGAGCGTGTGGCTTTACTGTTTGACCTGTTTTCTATTTGAGAAGTGATTGAATTCTGTTCTGCAGTATATGTTCAACGTGGACCTCGTGTTACAAGATTAATGACATTTGAGGAATAGTAAGTACTTTATTTTAACTTATGTTTTAATAGATCTTGAAGAAAATTTTCTATATGATATCACATTTTAGTTAGTGCGAATCAGAAATATTTATACCGCAGTCGGGATTCGAATGCCGAATTGCTTCTTTCATTATAATTTTTAATGTTTTATGAATAATTTCAGAAATAATCGGCTCTAGGCCAGCACGTTTGAGTCAATGGATTTTTGTATTTTAATTGTAGAATTGAACTTGGAATAAAGTAGGGAAGGAACTTAAGTAATTTAGATTGTGTTTTGTGAAAGTCTTTAGTAAAATTCGATGTCACCGCCGGGAGTATCTAATTTGAGATGGATAAATTTAAAAAAAAAATAGTTTCTGTCTCTTTAAATCACATTAATTTGTAAAGCCCTCCATAATGTGAAATAATTACTTCACTACGAAAGTATTGTGAGTTATTCCATTTGAAAATACATAAATAGTTATTACTTCTGGCCATCAATGGAAGTGGAATTTGCTTGCATACACTTTGCTATTATAGATTGGGGGAAATAATATATAGTCATGATGAATGTTCTGTTCAAAAGCAGTTTTTGACTGGAGGTCTAGGTGAACCAATTGTGATTTAGCAGTACCTTATATTAGTTGTCGGCACAAAAATTAACATGAATAGTTTGTAATTTACGCTACTTTAAATTAAAAATAGCTTGACTGGCCTATATATATATATATTTGTGTTGGAATGAGCCATGGTACAAAAATTTTGAAATTTGATTGGACTGGAACTAAAAAGATTTGAGTTGGGGTACTGTGCTCTGAAAAATTAATACATAGTTTTTATTAGTTGTGAAAGACTCTATTTTGTAGTCCTGAAATTGAAAATTTCGATCGAGGTCCCTGGAAAGCCAAGAATGTTTTAGTTAGAAATGGACTAATAAACTTTCCTTTACACTTAATATTTACATTTTGCCAATTCATTCAATTCATTTTGCCATTCATTGATGCTTCCTTCTTTCAAGAGAATGAAAATTTTCAGGCAAGTACTTTAAATTTTAAAATATTAATCAGTTCCATTAGTATGAGGCACAAAACATTATTAAATTTTGATAGGCACCCCCCGAAACTGAAAATACGCACAGAATTCCTGCTGATTTTATTTAACAGGTTGGTAAAAGATAAACAAGGATTTTATGCTACTTTGAAATAAGACCTGTATGTAGGTACTAAGTATAATTTTCTATTTTCAGATAACTATAACTGTTCGAGTCATTGGAGGTTGCCAGCTAGAACGACCAGTTGTTAAATTAGGTGATTTTTTAAATTATATATCTTTGGATTTTTAAATTTACTTATATTTTACATTCACGGCGATCTTTGTTATTTCCTTGACTAGAAATCAAACATGACAGTTCTACTGAGAACAGAATTGTTTGTCTATTTCGTAAATAATATCTGATTTGTGAATATGATGTTGGATCATTGTAGACTTCACTTAAAAATTGGACCAGTAAAAAGTTGAATTACAAGTTGGTAGCGAAATATTATTTATTTATGGCCGTCTGGCATTTTAGGCTCGGAGATAGGTCAATAAAAAGTTGAATTATAGTTTGCTACAGAAATATTATTTATTTATGGTCTTTAGGCACCTTAGACTGAGGCCGAGATCGGGGTGGGTCAATAAAAAGTTGAATTATAGCTTGCTACCGTAAGTATGTCTATGTATGGCTTGCATTTATGTATGACTTTTAGGCTTCTTAGACTCAGGCTGGGATAGGGGTAAGGTAGTATAAAGTGGAATTATGACTTGTTAGCAAAATAATATATATTTATGGTTTTCTGGCTCAGGCCATTGGGATTTTTTAAAATGATTGCAATTTTTCATAATGTTTAATAATGCCGGAATGAGGAAAGAGGAAGAACACTTGATGATTGACCATAAGAAAGCTTACATGATACAACCTAAGGTCGAACAAAATTATGAGAAAACCCCTATTTGAAGTGAGGAATTTTTTTTGTTTTAAATTTTGTTGGAATGTAGAGCTTTAAATAGCATCGTATGCCTCTTGTACAGTTGTTGTACTTTACCTACCAGGGTGAAAAATATGACTATAAATGATGCGACCCAGATTGAAATCCCGGCCAGAACACTGGAGACTTAATTGCAGTGTATTCATGCCTCCTATGAAATTTAATACAAGTGTGTCCTTGATATTTTTGGGAAGGATACATAGGACTGACCACGCCACCTGTTTGTACCATAGGTCAAGAAAATGTGGAACGCTACCTCCACATTTCCGATGCGTCGTCTATGGCGTATGCGTATCGCAAAGGGGATAGCTATATATTTTGATACTCTTTTCTGAAGGTAGGAAAGAAACTGTGGGTGCTGTTCCCAGACACAAAAATGTTTTTACTGAAACACTTAATTTGTTATGTGTTTAATCAAGCTTAACAAATGTTCCTTACATATTTGAAAGTATTGTATTGGCTTCCATTATTTTACACCAGCCAACATTTTATATATATATATTCAAATTTATTTATCGATTTTAGGCAACTTTGACAGGCCGTAATGATGATATTCAAAATATTACTTGTCACTTATTAGACGCATACTTTTTGTTGTATTCGTCTCTACGGTGGTCGGGAAGGAGGAACAAATTGTTTTCCAATGGAAATTACCACTTGATAGTTGTTTTTATATACTCAATGATACAAAAATAGCCATGTTCTAGACGAGTCATAAGCTTCCATTAGCTGTTTGAATGCTGATTGGCTAGCAGAATAATATGAGATAAGAATGAAAACAAGACATATAGACCAACTATCTTAAATAATAATAATAATAATATTTTTAAATAACACTTAGACATCCACAAGTAATAGTGTCCTAACTCAAACACTTGTCGCTAACAATTTACCGAGCATTTACCATTAGTTGCTAATTGCTTACGAAAGGCCGACCGCCGGCAGTTTAACAAATACTAACCGACAACGCAAACATTTTTGTAGCGAGCGGAAATGAGAAAAACCTTGATCTTGGTTTAAACCATGTTAGCCCAAGTACAACTAATAAACTAACACGACATTTACCTTTACTTAATATATTTTCGTAACAGCCGCAAGCTCGCTTATTATACCTATAGTACATATGTATGTGTAAGAGAGAGTTGCTATTTTTTAAACTTTTTGGGAAGCGACCCCCTGATTTTTATTCATGTGTATGTCTGAGAAACATTGGGAGAACTTGGCAACCTATAGTGTTGAACAATCTTGTTACTACATTTGATCAGTATGCTTTGAAACATACTTTGTAGAAAACTTGATTTTTTTTTCAGTTCCATTTTTTCCTGAAATTTTGAGTCTAGAAGTTATGAGGGACTAAAAATTTTATCCCACAAAAATTTAATATGCTCTTGTACACCCTTTGAAACACATATTAAACATATTTTGTAGTAATACAGTTTTTGAGAAATTTCATTTTCCTCAAATTTTGACTCCAGAAATTGTGAGGGACTAAAAATTTCATCCCATCACAATTTAATATGTTTACACACTTTGAAACACATTTTAAATAAATTTTGTAGAACACTTTTGTGAGAAATTTTACTTGGTATTTTTTAACTCTAAATTGTTAAGTTCGAAAGTGGGTATCTGTGGTTGGTCCAAATAACTGTTACAAATCACTGTTATAAACACCAATTACTTTCGCTAAACTGTTATCAAAAATAACAGTTATGAGTAGTACTTAAAATTCATATACAATAACTCACGTGATGCGCTTGGCATTTCGTAGTCTTTCACGACAGTTTTAAAGTCAAATTCTTTACTGTACTAAAAAAAGTATTCTATAAGATTTTATTTTATTTAAGGTAAATATAGAATCATTATTTCTTCTTCAAACATATTTACTTTTCCGCTGTACTTGAAAATAGTTAAAGTAAATAATTTTAAAGAGTTCCCTACACTTAATTTCTCAATCAAGGTTGGCAGTACTTGGCATTTTGTTGGAATTGAAGTATTTTTTTTATCAGAAGTGAGGTGATTAAATTTTCTGTGTAATGTGTAAAATAATTAGTGCTTAAATCATCTCATATACGATTTAAGGTTTTGCGCAAATAAAGAGAATAATAGTTTTCAGGTTTTATTTTGAGGAAGTAGACTTTAAGGCAGCAACTATTGTTATGATATTCAATATACCTTTGTGTTGAGTTACATAACTCAGACCGTTAGGAATTACAGTTAGAAGCAAGTCACCTATAGTTTGTAAAGAGCAGACTGTTTATAGGTGTTTGCAGAATATTCATAGAATATATTTATTCCTGTATATTTTGAGAATCATTCATAGTACCACAGAAGCATTACGTGTCCAGAATTATAAGCTGATGACCAGTATCATCTCAACGAAAATCTTCACCCCAGAACACCAAGCACCGACGGGGATATGACAGCAAAAATAGCACATGAGAAAAATACTGCTCCTGGCTTGGACAGTAGTACATATCGTCACATAAAGCATACAACCTTATGACATTGACAGATAGATTTCCAGTATATTTTCTTGAATTGACAAGCTTTGAGCTTGTATCTGATTAGATGAGAGACATATTCGACACGCTACATAACCAAGGGGTTTTGAGTTTGATTGAAGGTGTAAGCGAAATGTGCCTAAACGGCTTAAAATTATATTAAAATTTATAGTTGAAGACAAAATGAATGCAATAGTTTTATGAAACCCTATGATGTTTGAAAGTAATTGTATAACTACATAGATTATAGGAGGAGAATACAAACTTTTCTTTAGTTATGGAAACCAGTGTTTTTTCAAACAAAACTTTTTGAGGGGTTTAGATAATAATTTTAGTTTTAGAGAACTTTTGCTGAATTATATTTTTCATATAGGCAATGACATGATAACAACATAGCTGACTTGTATTTTTTGCATGTAAACTATGTATTACTTGCTCAAAACTTAAATATTCAACTTTCTATTTACAAAATGATGTCTTGGTCAAGTTTATTAATTGAAAACGTTAAATTTCTTCAAAGATATTTGCTAGTGGATCCCTTTTTGTTCTTCGCATATTTAGCGATTCCTATAGTTTTTGCAAGAGAAAATTTATTTGAACCAAATTCAAATTAGTAAAACTACATTTGAACGTTGACTCTAGCAAGACAATGTAATATGTTTTCCTTCTTCCAGAGTGGAAATATGAAAAGTGAACACCTTTCTTTTTTGCACGCAATTGATAGCGTATAAGGAGAAAACGAACCATTTTCCGCCTATGATTTCTTTAGCGCGTTATTTGGCGGGTTTCAAACTTTCATTTAGCGCATTCTAGCGACCTTTTCTTTTGTAGATGACAACACTGATCGCAGCCGATGTTAAAGATTCCTTCTGTCGTTTGCCTCTGTCACCACTCCCGCGTAACGATTCTTAATTTCGTTCACCTCTGTCACTGTTGCTAGCACCAGTTCCACTTCCCTTTTGCTGGCGACTTGTCTATGTCTGTGTTTTTAGATTGAATATTATTTTGTGAAGATTATTAATGTGAGAAATATTTAGAACTTTCAGAAGAAACCATTTTATGTGTATATACTCCCATATAATGACTAGTCTCTGTACGCTTGGAAGAATATGATTTTTTCACAACCAATTGAAAGAATGAAAATGTTGTGAATTATGTTTTAATGACTCTTACATTTTCTTTTCTAGAGATAGTAATTGACATTTTTATTTAATCTATTGCTGATATAATAGTGCATCGTAAAACGGATTATTGCATTGTAAAACGTAGTCTTTAGTTCGACATGTATGTATTGTCTATTTAGTATGGGTTTTAATTGTTCAAGCTGTCCAGATGCTTTACCAAACTGTTGTGTTATGTGTTTTTCGAACGTAAGTTTCTTATCAAGTGTGACTCCTGCGGTGTTTGTCCAGGTGTCTTGCGGTGTTTGTCCAGGTGATGTCGTTTTGAAATACTTCTAGCTTGGTAGCGAGTTCTTTCTACGTGTGAAATAGACAGCTTCGCTTTTGTTTACATTAATTTTGATTTTCCATCTAACTAACCAGTGTTTCAATTTAACCAGGTGTGTTTGTAGGTATTTGCAGGCTTGTCCTAGTCACCAGCTATTTGCATCAATACAATTCTCATCTGCAAATAGTGCTATTTGTGTGCTGGGTGTTTGAGGAAAATCGTGTATGTAAATACAGAATAGATTGGGGCCCTGTGGGACACCTTCCATGATGTTACGTGTTGTGGACACCGCATATTCTACTTTAACAAAGAATTCGCTAATTTTAAGATAAGAACATAGTAATCAGGGGTGCCTGTTGTGATAAGTTTGTATACTAAGCCTTTAATCAAAACTTTATCGAATGGGTTTGCCACATCTAGAAACCCTTTTCTGGTGTTTAATTGTGAGTAATATTTTCGATTAATCGCACTAATTGGTGAGTAGTAATATGTTTCTCCCTGAAACCAAATTGTTCTTGAAGTAGAATGTTTAATGGTTTTATTTAGTCTGTTCAGCAACACTGCTTCTGTAACTTTGCAAGTCTATTGAGTAGGATTATTGGTCTGTAGTTTTGAGGCAATTTTGTGTCTTTACCAGGTTTAGGCAAGATTATAATTATAGCTGTTTTCCATAACTTAGGAAAGTACCCGAGTTTCATGATATCATTGATTTGTAGGTGTCTAATTGCAGGGTTTCAATCAGGATTTTCAATTTTGGGTGTCTATAGTTAAAATTGGGAGGGTGTAAGTGAAGTTTCGTGTGGTTTCTATCGATTTTTCACAGCAAACATTTTAAAGTTGGGAGGTGTGGTCGAGATATTTTGGGGTAATCACCACACACAGGGAGATCTGGCGGAATCCGTGCCAAATTGTCTGATCAAGTAGGTTTCTTAAATAAATGTTTCCAATGTCGTCTGGACCGACTGCTGTGGAAGGTTTGAGTTTCCTAAATATCTTATGTCACCTTTTTTGGTTTTTGGTTTTTTGGCAGATTATATGTTATTTGGATCAGTGATGCAGAATGTGCAATTTGCTTGTCTCAACCGCCTACCCGTTGCAAGATATAGCGGTTCGAATTTTGACATTTTAGCCGCAGAGATGAGAAACTCGCAGATTATATGGTATTTGGGTAGGTAATGCCGAATTTCAAAACAACTTCTTCCTACCTATTATTGCTTCTAAAATATAACGGTTCGAAGTTTCGATTTTTAGACGCAGAATTGAGAAGCTCGTAGATTATATGTTATTTGGGTCGGTGATGCCGAATGTGAAATTTTCTTCTCTCTATTACCTACCCTTTCCAAAATACAGTGGTTCAAATTTTGCTTTCTCGGTCACAGAACTATGAAACTCGCAAATTATATGTTATTAAGGGTCTGTGATGCTTCCATGACATGCCAGTTTGAATTGAGAAACTCGCAGATTGGGTCGGTGATGTTTCCTTTCTCCCAACATAGCAAAGAATACATAGGACTTCCACCTTATTCTACACTGTACCTGAACTTGCCTCGCACCAGGGACTATTTTCATAATGGCCAAATGCACAAAACCATGAATGTGTTTATTATTTAGCTGTCGCAAGGCTTCTAGAAAGCGGGGTAATTGCAATAACTACAATATTCACAAGAATGTAGGTAAAATTAATGCAAAAATCGCAGAACTCACGTAAGAAATTACCCAAAAGAGAACTTTATATCTTTGTTCTTTAACAAGTACACGTTCGGTATTGAATTCCATAAATTAGCCTCTCAGCGCTATTTTATAGATCATACAGAAAATTGGAAAACTCAATACGCATGTCGCGATTTGTCGGTAAATTACAGACCGGCTTGGTGTTAGAAAAAGTATTAAATATGAAATGCAACGCTATCTCACAGATTGTACTTTAATGAGCACTCATTATAATTTAGTTGCTAGGGATGTACTATATTTTTCTTTCGACAAATTGCTGTTTCTATAATTATTCGTTCGCTGGAAATATGCGTTGAATGTTGCTTGCATACGAGCCCGGGCGAATATTGAATTACATTCGGAGAACATTGCTTGCTTTCCTGTTCGTGGTTTTAATTTATATGCACTATTATCTACCTATCTCCAAAATATGGAGGCTCAAATTTTACTTCTTTGGTAACAGAACTATGAAAGCCTTAAAGTATGTTATTCCGGTCAGTGATATGATATGACAACATAACATAGTAGAGATTACGCAGGGCTTCCACCTTAGTCTTCACTGACGCCAGGATAATTAGTGGTGGTTGAGAAGGTCTGTAGCGAATAGAACATCTTGAATGCTTCTATTATTTCGTAACTAACACCGCGGCTGCAGCATAAACTGACTAGCAAAATTATTCGGCGCCTATAGTGTTTGTACAAAAGATGGAACTTATTAGAAACATAATCGGTTACAGTCAACAAAAACAAACTAATATTACCTTTGGATGGCTTGTGAGACGTTTTCCAGCTGCATTTTGGTGAATCGGTAAATAAGATATACAAATACTGTTTTAAGTAAAATTCACCCTAACATTAAATATTTTTTGCTTTGAATGGCTAAATGAAACAAACGAAACGTGTGTGACACATCATCCGACCCATGTTTTGACGATAGTTGGTGATTTGTACCACTTCAAAGACTCATATTTAGCTATAAAAGATACATTGTAGCATGTAATTCAGGTAGAAAATAGTCTTTCAAATGCAATGTATCGTAGAAAAGAATCAATTGGAGAATATTCTAAGAATTTATAGGGTAAATAAAATATCAAATGTGAATACGGCGCCTCGTAAGCAAAACGTTGGGAAGTGAGATTGTTTAAGTAAAAACACCCAAAACGGCCTAATTAAGAGCCCGTATTTTTAGGTGTTATTGAAATTCGAAAATAGTCGAATAATGCAATATTGGAGAGAGCTTGCTTAAATTTTCTCGGGAATGTACTTGCACAAGCGTATATTAAATGGGGGGAATATTAATTTTAATTGATTAAAGATGTTTGTATTTCACGCTTTGGAATCACATGGAGTCAATATTTAGGTATTTGTAGCATGCATTTCAAGAAGAAAAGGACGAATTTACCTAATCTTGACATGGAGCTCGAAAACTGACATTTAAAATACCTTTAGTATGTTTTTAAGTAGAATTGTCTTTAAATTGTAATTTTGTATACATGTTTCGGTAGAAAGACTGAAGTACTATGAATGAAACGAAAGCTAGAAACGGCAAACTGACAAAATGTGGTCAATAGGAGTGCTTCCAGCCCCATAGTTTCATTTATAGGACATATCTTTCTTTCCTAAGGTGAAATATTTATGAATAAAATGATTCTAAACTTGCTGCAACTCGGTTTTACAGTATTGGTGCATTTATGGAGACTGATATATCACTTCATTTATGGAGCGAAAGGACAGTATGAAACTTTGCAACTGCTTATCGGCTAATTGTAATAACAATACCTCGTTTCTATAGACAAACTTGCACATTTCCAAAACCAATCTGGTCACTATTATGGATAGGATACGAACTGTTCGAGGAGTAAAGTAAAAAAGCATATTTAATTTAGTTTTGACATGTTGGGGTCCATCAAAAGCCTGTCTGCTCTCACACAGTCACAGTAGGTAATAATTGGTTGACGAAGCCAGTAAATTGCAGTGAGAACTAAATTGTAACTTTGTCTGCTGCAGAAGAACGAGGGAGCAATGGCTATTTGTGAGTGTACTATTGCAAAGGTATTCGTTGAGTGTGTATCTCGAAGAATAAGCACTTTGTTTTAGTGCAATTTGTAATGATTTGTTTTACAATATTCCCTTTGACTCTAACCATATAGAGAACGTACAAGCTATTTTGAATAAAATTCAGCAGCAAATGCTCTTTTGACTTTGAAACTCGTTTATTTCCCATACTATAGAATCACGCTAATAGCAACTTGAGTGCACATTTAATTCCCTAATTGTCTTTATTCTTTTCCAAGTGCAATGCATAGGGGACGTACGTATAAAAATACAGCAGCAAATGCGATCTCGTATATTTCCTATACTATAGAATTATGCTAATAGCAAATTTCATTTCATAATAATAAACGAATAGAAATGCATTGAGTATTTTGAATAAAATACATCAGCAAATACAATGTCGGTTTTCAATCCCGTATATTTTCCATACTGTAGAGTCACGCTAGTAGCAACATAAGTGCACATTTTATTCTCTAATTGTCTTTATTCTTTACCGAGGGTGATGCATAGAGGACGTACGAGCTATTTTGAATAAAATACAGCAGTAAATGCAATTTTGGTTTTGCATTCCGTATATTTCCCATACTGTGGAATTAGGCTAATAGCAACTTGAGTGCACATTTCATTCTCTAATTGTCTTTTATATTTTACCAAATGCAATGCACCTAATATTTGGAATAAAATACATCAGCAAATGTGATCCCGGTTTGAATCCCGTTAAATACACACAGTTAAATATTTGACCTTTGACCTCATTACCACATTGTTGACTTGGGCCCAGGTAGTATTAAAGACTGATATTAGGTAGTTTTCACCTGCTAGTGACTTTTGGTTGTGGTTATAAGTGCTTGGTCGAAAGACGTATTACCAGCTACTAGTGACCATTCGGTCGGGTGGCCAGCAAACAGATATTGGTTAGTTACCGCCCATTATTGACCATTGTAGGGTGTGGGTTAGGTATATAAACTGACTTCTGATTTAACATTAGCATACCAAAAAAGGTCCTCGTAGCCGCATATTGTTCACTAGGGTGTACTCTCTGCTATATGCATGTAATTGCTGCTGTGTGGGGAATGAAAAAGAGCTTCGTGACCTCTCATATTGTTGGGTAAGGTTAACAAGCATATATTCCGCTGCTATGTTCGTAGCCATAGCCTATGTCCTGTGTGGAATCTCTGGTAAGGGTTTGGCGTAGCCTCTTTAATTTTGCTATGTTACGTAGTTTTTTTATGGTTGAAAAAGAGGCTCGTACCCTTTCACAATGTTGGAGGGTTCGTAGTCTCCTATTCCATGTTATTTTGGTTAGCTCAACTAGCATATATTTTGCTGCCGTAGCCTATGTTCTGTGTTTAATCTCTGCTAGGGGTTGGACCGTAGCCTTTGAAATTTGTACTATGTTAAGTAGCGTTTTTATTGTTGAAAAAGAGGCTCGTATTCTTTTATGGTATCTCTGCTATCGTGCACTGCTAAAGGGAATATTCAATGCTATATTCCTTTGCCTCTTCCTCTATTCATAATGGCTCAGCCTCTTTGCTGTGTTAAATAGTTTTAGGATGAAGGGTGTAATGATCAGTGGTGTGTAGGAACTTCTTAACCTTTCATAGTGTTGGTGGGTTCGTACACGTGTATATTCCTATTCCATGTTATTTGGGTTAGGTTAACTAGCATATATTCCGCTGCCTATGTCCTGTGTTGGAATCTCTGCTAAGGGTTGGACGTAGCATCTGTAATTTATGCTATGTTAAGTAGTGTTTTTATGGTTGAAAAAGAGCTTCGTACCCTTTCATAGTGTTGGAGAACGTCCATGTTTTCTGCGTTAGGTAATCTCTGCTACGTTAAATACGGGCTGGGCCGTAGCCTCTGTAAATTGTGCTGCTCTGTAAGCCCGTTGTCTCTGCTATGGTAATCTCTAGCCTAGAGGACATATATTCCTGTGTAAAATGTGTTCGTAGTCCATCTCTGCTATGTGGAGTTAAAGAGCTTCGTACCCTTCCATAGTGTTCTAGGGCGTCCATGTTATTTGGGTTAGGTAATTTCTGCTATGTTAAATAGGGGTGGGCTGAAGCCTCTGTGCTGTGTTAAATTAGGGTTGGAAAGGGTTCGTAATCTTTTATAAATAGGGGATGAAAAGGGGGCCGTAGCCTTTCATAGGGCTGCCAAAAGAGGTACCGTAGCCTTTTATACATTGTAACCAAAAACTGCGACACCGCGTATCGTGCAGCCCTGGAACATGGACTCCTTGCTATCAGCCAGGTATGGAAAACTAGTGCAATTTTCCACAAGGTGTTCATCAGATGACGGGTATACTACTGGGGCTCTACTTAAAGAATTGACTGCAGCGCGGTAAACCGGTCTATCATGCGATTCGTCTTCCAATTCATGGTTCGGTAGGAATGATTTGTCCAATGTATCGGCAAAGCATTTCGCTTTATCCAAGTTAGTGTAGACCAGACCTCTTTCTTATTGCTAAGATATATATGCCTTGGTAAGATTCTTAGTTAACTAACTTGCACTATTGTCTTGAAAGTTCATTTTTGCTAATTTTGTGTGCCATTGTTCGCTTTTACTGCCTGTTACAGCAAATTTTTATATGGAGTATTTTGAAGAAAAGACATTGGAAATTGTTGTCCTTAAGCCAAGTGTGTAATGACCTCAGCACCCTTCGTACGCTTCATCTACCAGGTGTATGCATAAGTAGTTTCCGGTTTACCTAAAAGATGGCGCCAGCGAAAAGTACGCAGCGTATTCATTTGACACATACGTCATTTTGTTAGACTGACATTAAACTACAAACACACACAAGTTGAGTTCGCCAAACACTAGGGTTTTTTCTTTTATCGTTCAGTGATCATGTCGAAGTTTGGGCCTGAAAAACAACATTTGCGGCACGCATTGCTTTTCTTATTTAATCAAAAGAAAAAGGTTGTTGAAAGTCATCGTGTGCTGGTAGAAACATATGGTGAACAAGCTCCATCGATTAGAACATGTGAGACATGGTTTCGACAATTTAAAAATGGTGATTTCAATGTGAAAGACAGTGGCAGACCACAAAAGTGCGAAAACGAGCAATTGCAGGTGTTATTGGAGGACGACCCAACTCAAACTTAACAGCAGTTGGCAAAAGCATTAAATGTGTCACAAGAAACAATCAGCAGACGTTTACGAGCAATGGGGAAGATCAATAAACTGGGTAAATGGGTCCCACACGATTTGAATGAACGTCAAATAGAAAATCGCAAAGTCACTTGTGAAATGCTGCTTCAACGCCACGAAAGAAAATCCTTTTTGTATCGAATTGTGACGGGTAACGAAAAATGGATTTATTTTGAAAACCCGAAGCGGAAAAAATCGTTGCTTTCACCTGGCGAAGCCGGTCCTTCAACATCAAGGCCAAATCGCTTCGGCAAGAAGACCATGTTTTGTGTCTGGTGGGACGAGAGCCGTATTGTGTATTATGAACTCTTGAAGCCCGGCGAAACCGTTATCGCCAACAAATTATTAATTTAAATCACGCATTGATCGAAAGACGGCCGGAATGGGCCCGAAGACATGGCAAAGTGATTGTGTTACACAACAATGGGCCGAGATTATTAGGGTAGAGAGGATGGGTGATTGGAGGGTATATTTGTCTGTAGTGAAGTGGATGATTCCGTATTTCTATGCTGTAGGACATTTTTGTACCCTAAAAGTACCCAATTGTTTGTACAAGACATGGAAAAGTTGGAGAGCATAATAGATTGAGACACCTTTAGAAGATTTACTACGGATTTTTTTCACTATTAAGCGTTCGGACATTTTTTGTGGACCTCCAACTGATATGGTAATAGAACAGTCGCTCATGAAGTACTCAAAGATGCGAGGAGGCTTTGTGCACGGAAGAAGTACAAAACAGAGTGTTTTAACTAAGTTTGTTGTTGGTTTGTTAAGTGCGAGCAATGTTTTTGAAAGACTTGAAAACTTTTGTTATTTCCTTTACAAGTGGAGAACAACATGCGGATGCACGAGAATCTCGACCAAGAAGACGTATCAGAGTGGTTCGGTGCCCACAACCCTTTCACAAGTGTACAACTGATCATGTCTATAGCAACAGGGGCTACAGGTAATGTAGAGAAGATAAACTGCTGCGATCCATTGAACATTGGAGTAACCGTGATGCAAGAAAAACAGTAGGTGACAATTTCCATAATATAAAATATTCTCGTGCAGACAGGGTTCTTTCTCTTCAAACAGTGAACAGTCACCTTACAGTACATGTCTGTGTCTGTAGATCCACTGCTGTTGCTTCAACGATTCAGTGTAATCAAAAGATCAGAAGATGATCTTCGAGCATGTTTAAATTTCGAGCTTGCTCCTTACCCAGTGGCTCTTTTTGATTCAATTGGAATGAGGAAAACAAAGAAGTCATCATTATACAACAGCTACAACCCGATCGATGTTCATCCTGATTTCGGAACCGCAAACTACGTCGTTGATGGAGGGTTTCTTCTCTATCGAGTGGTGTGGCATCAAAACGATTCTTTCATGAAAATTTGTGATAAATATGTGAAATATGTAAAAAAAAAAAACTATGGTCAGAACACTGTCATCGTATTTGATGGATATAGTAATCCTCAAAATGTGTAAAAGGCATGGAGCAACTTCGACGGTGCTCGAAAGCAGCATCAACAACAAGTATATTTGATGAAAACATGGTTGCGACTATGAGCCAAGAAAATTTCTCGCCAACGCAAACAACAAAAGTAGGTTCATTGGTTTGCTCACTGATAAATTCAAAGCCGTCAATATATGTGTCAAGCAAGCAGAGAATGATGTCCTCATTGTAGAAACCGCACTCACGATTTCAAAAACTAATAACAATTCTAGTTATTGTTGGTGAGGATATTGATTTATTGATAATCATGGCAGCTCGAACTCCACCGAACTTGGAATTTTTTTTCTTGAAGCCAGGAAAAGGAAAGACAAAGTGGAAGATTTACTCGTCAAGAACTTTGGAAGGTGTATGCAAAGATCACATTTTATTTCTGGATGCTTTTTCAGGCTGTGATGGAACTTCTGCCATTTTCCAGAAGGGAAAATCAGCTTGTTAGAAATTATTGCAAAAACGACCAGATTTACAACATGTGGTAGAAACTTTTAATCAAAGTGATATTTCTCATTCAGAAATGACTGAAAATGGCATACATTTTTTGGATGGCTTATACGGTGCATCCACGAATGAAATTTCACTGAATGATTACCGTTATCATTACTTCACCAAATCAGTGACAAAAGGTAATTCGGTCGATTTAAAAGCCGCCTACCTCAGCCGCAGCAAAACATTTGTTTTGGGTTTATTATCACGTGCAAGCATGGTTTGGAAACCAACTTAGTCCTGAGGAATAGGGTTGGGCTATGAAAGACAATTTGTTGGTAATTCAAACAACGCAACCACTTGTTCCAGCATCCTTTTTGAACATAATTTTCTGTTCATGTTGTAAAGGATACGGCAATGCGTGCGGATGCCGAAAGCTGGCCCTGTTCTGCTCTCTTGCTTGTCCATGCATATGTCACGGACAATCCTGTTTGAATGCTACTCTAACGGAGGGGCATAGACACCGAAGAAATAGAAGTGACAAACGAGATGAACCCGCTATAATAATTTTAATTATTATTTGTCAATCACCAAAGTAACTCAATAAGTAAACAATAAATAGGTAAGCTGAATGGTTTACATTCTTATTCATTACTATTTTAATTCTACTAGCGATAAGAATCTATTGCCGAATGTTGTAAAGCCTCATTTTCATATCTGCGTTCGTATAAGTAAAGCAAGCCAAATTTTTCCCTACTCAACACATCTGAAAAATATTACTTATGATAAAATGAATAGTATACACAGATCTTCCTTATATTTAAAGTTACAGAAAATATACAGGTACCGTTGGAAAGATCTAATAATGCTCTACGACGTATATTTAAACATATATTATGAAACATTTTATGATTCAGGTACAAAACCAGGTACTCAAAAACTACTTTTTCCATGTTTCCGTTACTTTATCTCAAAAGTAGTTAACGATACAGACAGCACGTTGCACTCTGTATATTTAGTAATCAATTCCCTTTAGTCTGGAGCAAAAACGACGTTTTTACCTCTATTCTGAGGGAAGTTGTACCCATTCGCACAAAACACTACAAATTAGGGATCGCTCAGCTCGGCTCGGCTCATTCTGAGCCATCCTGAGCCGAGGCTCGCACTGAGCTGAACCGAACTGATTCGCGGTTCGCACTTACCTGAGCCGAGCCGAATCCAGCCGCGGCTCACAGCAAACCAAGACAAACCGAGCGGCGGCTCAAAGTGAGCAGGGCCGAACCGAGCCGAGTTGTGGCTCATACCGAGCTGAACCGAAACGAGCCGAGCCGATATGAACGGCGGTTCAAACCGAACCGAGTCGAACGGAGCCAGGCTCAAACCGAGCCGACCTGAAACGAGCTGGTGCTCATACCGAAGTTCGAACCGAGTCGCGAGTCACAAAGGATATATTTCGGCTCGAAGCGGAATTTTTTAATAAGACTTTGTATATATT
>JAGDQP010030534.1:0-12884 GCA_022664845.1 Lepisma saccharinum | reverse complement strand
TAATTGTTCGAAATGTGTTCACTATTGGCATTATTTCTTTACCAACGAGTATTTGAAAATCCATTAATGTTTCACACGACAATCAATACAAGATAATTAAGTGTGGCAGTTAAACATAGTGTTCAATTTGCTAACAATACAACTGGTGCTCATACAAACAGTACCGTATTGAAAGTATGTGAAGAAGGGATCCCACAACAGCTTCAATAGACCCTTTGTAAATTACCTTGCAAATTACATTTTACGTAATAATGGAAAACGCGATAATGTTGATCGTGTCAATAAGTTCACTGATATTTCAACGTACTTTTCGCGGTAAATCTTATATTATTTTTGTAGCGTATCTATTTGAAATTATACTCGTGCTTCAGAAATATAATGCTACATGAAGTGCAATTTCGTTACTTATTTTGTTGTTACGAATTGCGCTATATCGTTTACAAATAACGATATATCGTCTTTTTTTTTCGCGGCTATTAGATTGATTCATGTCTACTACATTTTTGGATATTGTTCCTTTGTAATCACTTCATGGCAAGTATAATCTTACGTCTTTCATATAATTTTACATTTTCGCTCTGTTTGCTTTACGTTCAATGCTACATTACATGATGTTCGGCTAAATTCGGTTTTATTGTATCAGTTGAATTAACATTACACTGGACATAAAGTGCTTTCAGTGGAGGAACCGAAGTGATTATAATGGAGAAGCTCCCTTAATTGATGTGGGAACAAAAATAGTTTAACGCGTACACGGTTCACAGCTCCAAGTATCGGTGATTTGAATCTGTGATGTCACAGAATCATATCACCGATACTTGGAGCAGTGAATCGGAATTGTTGAAAACCAATTATTCTGAAAGAGAAGTTATTAACCGAATAATCACACTTTAATTGGTGATTTTGATGGTTCACTAGAAGTTCAAAGTAATAAAAACTAACACAATAATTTATGCAAAACTTAAGAAAGTTTACTTGTTTTTAAATCAGTAAAGACAATGAATAAATCGCTAAAACTATTTATACTTATGAAATGAGTGTAGTATTAATTAATTTAGTTGATCTCATAATTAGTCATGCACGGATAACGAATATCGGTATTGGAAGATCACACAATGTAGGGAATTAGTGAGGTATGGATTTCATTAAATGCATTAAATTCAGTAGACACTTTTGATAGATATCACTTATATTCAGCCACTATATACCATTGTGTGAAGTGCCTTTAGATCTCGTAGATTAGGATGAGAACGGTCATTTGTAACAAGCTAATAATTTTCAACGACACCAAATGTTACACTGAAAAGCCGTCTTGTTAAGAATAGTTTTCCCACATACTCGTCAATGCAGTCGTCATTGTTGTTTAGATGGAAAGAATTACTTCACTTTTGACAGGAAATATTAATTTTCAGTAGATCACTGTGGAACAAGAATAAAAGACGTTTATTTTTATTTGTTGATAACATAAAAAAAACAGAGTTGGAATACTTTGTGAACATTTATATTCCCCATGGTTTATGTGAGAAATCTTCACTTCATCCAGAATTTTTTGATTGGTAACCACATCACTTTAGCTCATCATTTCTGGTAAATTGCCTCACCGCATTGAACAGTTTAAGAACTACCAGCACTAACTACACTACAAAAACAATACTCTTTTAACTGTCTTTGTGTAATGAATTAAAACAGTACTCAAATAATGGACTAAGTGTTGGATTGTAAACTAAAGGTATTCAATTAACTGTCATAAACTTATTAAATATTTTAAATTAAATTTTATTTCATTGTTATTCCAAGATTTATAAGATTTAACTGTTGTTCTTTACCTGTTTCATAGCAACATTAACTGAACCTAATTGTCAATAGCAACAGATTTAATCAAATGAACCGTGAACTCGTTAAATTATAATAGAGCCGTGATGTGGTTAAATAATTTAATCATAAAATTCTGGATGAAGTGAAGTTTTCTCACATAAGCAAATGGGAATAAAAAGGTTCAAATAGAATTCCAACGCCGGGATTTTTTTTTATGCTATCAACAAATTTAGTTTAGTGTACTGTCTTCTTTTACATGGCAAAGTTAAGGCAGAAAGAGCCTTATCTACCACTTGACCATGCTACAATGTTTTATACATGAGCAAAATACCGAAATAAAAAAGAAAATTACACCTATAAGTACACACACACACACAAGCATAATTATATGTAATAGAATCAGATGTACACATGTTTTAAAAAAGTAGTATTATGACAAACAAATATCTGATAATAGTAATAATAATAATACAGATTAAAGTTACAAAATAGATAGAGCTATAGTTCGACTTTCACAATCACTCATATGTAGGAACACAGCTATGCACGCGCGCGCGTACACACACACAAAACAGTGATATAGAGACAAATATTAGTACTTTACATATTTTGTAACTGGGCTTTTAAATCATACACATGAATTCTGAATCCTCTGAAGGCGGTGAGCCAACTCACCGCTAATGTCGGAAAGTATTACGTCACAGTAATCAACACGTGGGAAAACAAGTGTTTGTGCCAAAGTGGTTTTAACAGCTGCTGGAAGGATATTTTTTAACTTAGCTAGAGAGTGCAGTGACCAAAACGTTTTTCTGCAAACCTTATTGATATGAGCCTTCCAATCTAGGTGTCGGTCTAGTGTGAGGCCAAGGTTGTTTACCGTGGAGGAAAATGGTACGGTCGTGTTATTTACAGTAATATTGGGTATGATAGAATAGTCGGCATGTGATGTTGATCTCTTTGAAGGAAAGATTATACATTGAGATTTTAGCGGGTTGATGCTGAGTCCATTTAGTTCTGCCCAGTTCGTAATTCTAGCCAGATCATTGTTTATAATATTAATGGTCGCTATAAAGTCACGCAGATCGCATGACGTATAAATCTGGAAATCGTCTGCGTATGGTGTTTACAATGTTTTCATGCATTAGGAAGGTAATTTATATATAAACAGAACAGGAGTGGCCCGAGAACTGTCTACCCTGTGGGACTAATCTTGAGAGATTACGCAAAGATGATTTCGAACCAGAAAGACTTACAAATTGCTCTCTTCCTTGAAGATAGTTTTGCACCCATTGAATAGCATGTCCAGAGAAGTTGAAGGAAGAAGAGTCTTATGTACGATAGACTGAAACGCTTAAGAAAAATCCAAAAGAGTGAGAATGGTAACCTCTCTCGTATCCAGGGCCATTCGGATCTCGTCAGTTATGTGTACTAGAACGGTCAGAGTACAATTTTTGCGGAAGCCTGATTGAAATGGGCGTGCAGTTATAGTTTTACGATCACTTGGCATTTTTCGTTCGGATTTTCACTCTTCTCTATTTAACTTCCGAAAGCTAAATTTATGGGAATGTTAGAACATTCCATTCCGGTACTTTTACACTATATGCACTTCGGGCCATATACGCACATTTCCGCATGTTTTTCACGATTTTCCCTCATTTACACTTAAAATGCTTTGAATATACTTATAGACACTTAAAACATTTGCACTTACCTTAATAAAATTAGCGATCAAAGGCATTCGGAGGTTACGTAAGGTCAGGTGCATTTTTTTTTTTCTTTTTATTGCACACGCGACTCCAGTAGGGAACCACTGTTTCAATGGCCGAACACTGCACTTTAAAGCGGGTAAGAAACCTTAGTTATTTAAACGCATTAGGAAATTTAACAAAAGTAGTGACCAAGGGCATTCGGAGGTTAGGTACAGTCAGGTGCGGTTTTTTTTATTGCACACGTGACTATAAGATGTTTCCCGCTAATTCGCAACCGCAAGGGAGTCGTATTCATGGCGCTGCGATCGGTTTTCATATCGTCTTTTGCATACAATGGCCGAACCTTGCACTTTTAATCGGGTAAGAAACCTTCAATATTTACAGTAATTAGGCACTTTAGACAAGCAGCGCCGCGCCAATGTTACATAAGACACCTTCCTTCACTTACCCACGAACTCCATTTCACCTGTAAATTCCCCATTTTTTGGCTACGTAAAACTATAACAGCACCGAAATGGGTCCAATAATTAGTATTTTGTTAAGTATATACAAATTTGATCGCTCATAATATATTCAAGAGCTTTCAAGAGACTGGGTAAAATACTTATGGGTCGTAAATCGTCTGCATATAGGATTTCTTTAGTTTTTGGAAGAACCATAACCTGTACTACCACACACAAATGAAAATATTCTTTTATTTTTCTTAAGACAGTGGCCAACTGAAAACTAATATTTCATGTCAAATTGTGGTAATTCCTAAAATCTAAACAACAGTGACGAGTATGTGGGAAAACTTTTCTCTCAATAAGACGACTTTTCAATGTATCGAACCCCACATAGGTACCTGCTGAAACCTCTGTGAGCAATGGTTTATTATATTGAGATCTGTACATAAATTTTGGATTCCTTCTATTTTCATACCGAACCCCCGCAAGTTCATTTTTCGTGCGGGCGCAATATTTATTAAGGCGTATCTCGATAACCACTTAATATATCGCATTCGGGTTTTCACTGAATGTCTTTGTTTGATTATTGTTTGAAAAAATTGAGGTTTCTGCAGAAATGAGAACAGCACGTACCCACTGGTGCCCCAGAACCCCAAAGATTGACCCTTGATTTTTGCAAGGTTATTTTTTAATTAAATTTCCTTCTCGTTGTACAAAATACCCAAGAGTCCAAACCCCCCAATGGCCCGAAACTGGTACCGCCACCCAACTTTTCACATGAAAAACCAGCAAAAGCAATTTACACACTTGCACAAACATGAAGGCAATTTGACACTCAGTGCAGTTTTGGGCATTACTTTCGAAGTTGGTCGTCCGTCTGGTTTTCGACTAAAAACCTGATGAAAGCTACGAAAATTTAAAAATCATCCATTTTTACGTCCTGTTCACTGGTTTTGTTTCGTTCGGTTACCGCGCAGGGTGGGGATGCTCACATTTATTATTAATAATTACTTCCTTGAATTTTTCGTACATCATCTTAAATTTGTGACCATGGGAACGTGGAGATTAGGTAAGGTTTGGTGCGGTCGTGTATATTATCAATACATATTTTCATATGTTCATATTTATTAATAATAATTGCTTTCTTGCATTTTCGTAATCTCTTGAATTACTGACCATGGGAACGTTGAGATTAGGTAAAGTTAGGTGCGTTAATGCATCTTTACAATTTTTGTTTTCATATAGGTCATAGTTCTTTTCGTCGGAGCAAACCTTCCCACACTTTCTCCAATTTGTTGTTAGATTTATTAATCCATGACTTTCACAGTTTCAAAGATTTTCCTCAGTATCACCGTATTGTTTCACAAGCTGCAATAATGTTAATTCGCATCTAGGACGTTCCTGTACACCTGTAGTATAAATGCTCGTAACTTTCCCACAACCAAATCATGTGGTAACCTTCCGCCAAGTAGTTCCCTCCGCTCCCCCAAAAGTTCGATGTTTATCGCCGATTATACAATAAAATAAACTCAACTTTCGTTCTTTTTATATATTATTAACCACACAAACGAGCAAATTATCCATTTCTTCCCTGTAAATTTTCTACATTTTACTAGAAACAGACGACCAACTCTGGAAGTTAACCCGTTTTGACCCTACGTGTTTCATATAAACACACCACTATATTCTGCTACTGTCACCTTACCTTTCCAATAATTGTATTGTAGAAATCTTTACGTAAATCTTCGACAAACATTTTCTTCGACTATGTTGTGAATTGTTCCCCTACTCCAATTTCTTTTACGTCTGAAGTGGATGCCTAGTCCCATATATACTTAAAGTTAACAGTACACCATTTTGCAACAGAAAATTATAATTAAATCATGAAGTGAGAAAACACAAATTTATTAAAACTTCCGTAATCTGTACACACTTTCTCAATTTTACATTACACGATTCTCGCGCCATCAAACCAGTGATACCAACTGCAGTCTTACACCCATGGTACATGGCGATTAAAACAGTAAATAAGGCGGAAGTCGACGAGCGTCTCACGCTAGTAATTTGAGAGGGAGGGGAATGTAAAGATATATAGATGGCCCGTTTTCATAGTTGGGTAAAACTAACTTGCGTTCACACTACCGAACTTAACTTGTTATCGTGCTAGTACTACCATTGTCTGTAAAGAAACAGGTTGAGGTTTCCGTGGAGTTAAGAATCTGCTTGTTACACGGGTGAGGATTAAATTATAAAAAATGAACACAAATGAATTGATTGTAGCGTCAAATTTTGTAGATTAGTTCTGCCATCATTATTTTATATTTTAAAAATAGTACGCACCACTATTATACTATATATCTCGATAAAGAACGAGATAAACTCACGAAGTGATTCGTGCCTAATAACTAACTTGCTTTTAGACAGTCATTTCTTACTAACGTTACAAGATAACGGTCGTAAGTTGACGCTAGTTAAATTTGAAACCCGCGTTAACGGTAACAACCGTTTACATTACTAAAATGAACTCGGGTTAATGTTAACCATGGTAAAATGTTAGTAATGTAAACAAGGGATTAGTTACAAAAATTACGGACAGTATGTCGAGTGAGCGATGGTGAACGGAGACTGGTTAGGAAAGGCAGGCTAGATGTGTCTTGTTAACGCAATGCGCATCACTTTTAACAGACATCACCTATGGCTACTCCATTTATGGTTCCAAATGGAACGCCCGATGCATACTAAATAGACGCCTAATGTCTGCCTTACATACAAGTTTGCGTTGCTTGTTTTGCGTGAGATTTGGGTAAATAGCCAATTGAAACAGGTGTCACACCTTACAATAAATCACGCATTTCAATTGGTTACTCACCCAAATCGCAAGCAAGTTTGTATGTAAGGCAGCCCTAAGAGTGAAAGAACGAAAGGTCCTAGAGACTATTTAGCTTCTTGCTCTTTGAGGTAAACACATGCAGTGCGTTTTAAGCACCATGTACATCGCGTTTAAAAAAGATATCCAACCTGACTTTAACCTTCTCCACTAGTTCGAGATCCGTATTTTTGTGGTAAATACTGATATGTGCTATTCATAACAAGAAGTGTCGCCATAAGTATTCCTCCGCACCACCATGCTTATTAGGGCTATGCGTTACTCAACTCTATTGTATATTTTACCAAACGATAGTGAAATAGCTTTTCATAACACTTTGAGCGCTGGTTGACGATATGAAAGGTGCATGTGATAATTATTTGCAAGGGAATGAAAGGAATAGAGCGTACCTATGACTGAATTGGTAGCAGAAACTGAGAGCTATGAAGTGAAGTTTATCCACCTTTTTATATTAAGAAGCATTTTCGACCTCAGCTGATGGTGGTTGAGATCCAAACAAGATGTCTACAAGCTAGTCAATCTACACTATGGGATATGGTGCAGTTTATGGTAGCCAATTGTTGCCATGGAATGGAAAAACAATATACTCCCTTGTACATAGCTAGTAATGCTTTCCTACACCCGTAAGTACATCTCGTAAATTTTAGTCTAGAATTAGGATACATATCACTTTAGATCAGCCATATGCCACATTTTCATAATTTAAAAAAATATGTACTTGATTTGATCAACTCATACGAATAGTACCATGCGGAGGAATACTAATGTCCTTAGTGCGTGTTCTGGATTCTACGTATTTCGAAACACAATCCACGGGTATCGAGGGAGCTAATTTAAGATGTTTGGTAATTTAACGTGCGTGACAACTTCTTTTGTGAACCGGTACCTCCTGAATTCTCTTTCATTCCACTAATCAAACGGGTCCAGAAAAATCCTAACGTCACGCTTTGGTAGGCGATAATTATCATTTTCCTCATACAATTCCATCCAACGATATCGGTTTAATGCCCAATTATTCTGTTATATTTGATAGCAACTCAAGACTGCCATCGGCCTTCCTTGGCCAAGTCGAAAAAATTACTGCTTTCCTTTACTCAGCCAAGTCTTGGAATCTTCTGTGAAACAAGCACGCACAAGCAGAGTCTTGAGATATGTCCATGAAACAAAGGAAGTCGGGAGAAATGCTACTTGTCTTGGCCAAGTTACTCCTCGAAGGTTGGGCTCGAAGGTAACCACTATGAAACGAGTTTTAACTTAAGTCGAGCCAATTTACTCAAGCATTTGCTCAAAAAATGTCTATGAAAGTAGGTCGCCCTTGCTGCCACACCCCAACGTGACGCAGTAGTGTGAAGATTAGAACCATGTGGCAGCAATGTGTTGTAGCTTTAGTGTGTTCAACATAAATTAGATCCACACCCCAGGAAGTGCGCATGTGCAGCTAGTTGCAGAGCGTCACTACTGTGACGTTATTAATTGAATGTAACGAAGTATGTGATCGGGCAGAGCTATAGCTTAGCCGAGCCTAATACTGTCATTCTTGGTGACGCCAATACTCGCCATCCTCTTCTCGGTGGCACCAAAACTAATACTGCTGGTTCTAACCTTATTAACAGTCTTTCGAATACAGATTATGTTTATCTTAATGATGGGACTCCCACGCGAGTGACCCAACCTACCCAAAGCACTAGTGCGCCAAACGTAACGTTACTCCCTTTGCACCTATACTTGCACTCATATTGGGAAGTTTACTTCGATCCCTTTGGGAGCGATCACTATCCGATTAATACTACCATAATGAATGGTCACTCTTCTGTTGTTCCTTCCCAACATACCCAATTTTCTACTCGTTCAATCCCTTATATTCCTTCTGGCCTCAATTGGAAATTATATGCACAAACAGCCACTGAATTATTTAATCGTAGTCCTGTTCAATCTTTTTCTAAGATTCATAAAATTATTCTCAACGGCATCGTCATACACCCATTTGGTGGACACTTATGTGCCAGAAATTGGTTAACCTTCGTCAAAAACAGTTATCCTTCTTTCGCAGATCACCTACTTTAGCAAACTATCTACAATATCGTCAAACGTGCGCTGCAACTCATCGCATTCTTCGTTCTACCAAACGAGAACATTGGCGTACCTATTGCTCTAACTTATCTTATGCTATTCCGACACCTCGCTTATGGCAGTATATTCGCACAAAACTTCACTCTACTTTACCGCCTCATTTCGGATTGGATCCACAAGCTCCATGGGTTGAGGAATTTCTTTGTACTCTTGCCCCGTATACTGTTTGCTATGATACGGCCCCTCTTCTTCCAATTTTTGCCTCTCCTCCATATTCAAATGTTAATCATACTTTTACAATAGCAGAATTACAAACTGTCTTACAACATACTCCTGATACTAGTCCTGGAATCGATAATATATGTTATGCACATTTACGACGTCTTCCTCCGGCAGGGCTACATGCTATGCTTTATCTGTTTAACAACATTTGGAACACTTGCCATATTCCTCTTGCTTGGAAAGATCATATTGTTCTTCCAATTCGCAAACCATTAACACCAGCCGGTAGTGCTACAAGTTACCGTCCTATTACTCTACTTAGCTGTTTGACGAAGACCTTCGAACATTTAGTTCTTAATCGTTTACAATGGTGGGTTGAACATTATTGTCTGTTTCCTCCCTCTGTCATGGGTTTTCGCAAAAACCACAATACTTTGGATTCCCTCAGTTCTTTTATCATTTATATCTGGACTGCGTATCAAACACACTCATATGTTTTAGCAGTTAGCATTGATATCACCTCCGCATATGATTCCGTACTCCTAGATCGCCTTATCTTCTTTATGTCTAAATACAATATTCCACTTATTTTTCGTCGTATCATTTATAATCTATATGTTAACCGCCGACTCTTTCTGAAAGTGGGTGCCCATTTAACCCTTCCCCGAGTCCACAAGTCGTGGTTTGGCGCAGGGCTCGAAGTTATCACCTTTTCTGTTTTCTCTTTATACTCTGGAGTTACACGAACTTCTTCGTAATCAAGTCCGGATATCCCAATATGCTGAAGATCTCATCCTTTATATTGTTACTTCTGATTTACGTGCAGCACAGACTACTATGAATAATGCCCTTTTATCTCTTTCTACATGGTGCTCTTCAAATGGTTTATCAGTAAATTGGCATAAAACTCATGCAATTTGCTTCACGCGCCGCCGTTTGTATACTTTGCCTGTTATCCGTATTGAAAACCATCGTCTAGATTACGTTCCTTATATCAAATACTTGGGAGTTTATTTGCATGTTAAACTTACCTGGAAAGAACACTTCCGTCGTCTTGACCAGAAAGTAATATCCAACTTACAACTAATACGAAGTCTTGGTCGGAAATCCTGGGGCTCTCATTCCTCGCTTCTTCTTCGTATCTACACACAATGCTATGAAGCACAGATAGCATATGGTGGCATCATATTCTCTACCTCTCCCCAGTGGATTAAACCAAAGCTTCTCCGATATCAGTACCAAGCCTAAAAACTTATATTTTCACAGCCGCGTAACTCTCCAATGCATGCGTTATTGGAAGAAGCTGGCATCCTACCTATGCATATTCAACTCCAACAACAGGCGATGAAATATGTCGTATGTCGATATGCTGACATTACATCCCTAACTATACCTAAACTTAAACTCCCCTATTTACGAAACGCAAACCGTAATTTGCCTTATCGACGTCAGCTCCCGTGGCTTTATTCTGCTTATGCAATGATTTACCATCTATTTCCGCAAATTAGTCGCTTCCCTACTCTCCCTTGTTTCATTAGTAGTTATGATAATGTATCTTCCATTATTACACCGGATATTCCTACTTACCCCCTAAACATATTCGTCAAAACATTCCTACCATCGCTACTAATATCTGGTTAGCTTATACAGCTAGCTGGTCGCCAGATATAGTATATGTATACACGGATGCATCTCGTTCTCCACAAACTCAAGTGGGCGCTGCTATTTCTATCCCTCAACTCAATTATTCTGCGTTATATCAACTACCTGTTAATACTTCTATCTTTGAAGGTGAGGCCTTTGCTATACGTCAAGCATTACTTTTCATTCAACGTCGCCATATCTTACAAGCTTGCATATGCACTGATGCTCTAAGCGTGCTTCAAGCTTTATCTTCCATCAGATGGGATTCCCGCTTGACTTGGCTCCTTTTAAACATCAAAATCATTACTCGTCGCCTGCAACTAAATGGAGTTACTCTTCACTTTTTGTACACAGCAGCGCACTCAGGTATAATCCCACATGATCATTGCGACCTATTAGCAAAATGTGCAGCGGTCACCGGTTCCAGGATTCCGCTCCTTTTGCCACCATCCAATCTTTTTGCCCAACTGCAACATCTTTTATCTCCTATTATTACTGCTTATCACAACCACAGTCGTCATGGCTCTGGCAAACATTACTGGACGATCCAACCTACTCCCCGTACAGTGCCGTGGTTTTCTTCTCTACTCTGGAGTCGTCAACATATTACCCAACTTATCAGACTTCGCTTGGCTACCGCTCAAACTCCTTTAGTACAGTACCGCCAACATCACCGTCTAACTCCACTTTGTGAATGTCAGCAAGCTATAGGCGATATAAATCACCTCACCTTTTCATGTCCGCTTTATAATTTGTCCCGAGATGAATTATACACTCATTTATATCGGTATTTTACATATGGTCCTTTTTCACTCTCCTTTATTCTTGCTACAACTCATCTCGACCTCTATCGTCTTCTTTTACAATATTACGATGCAAACTCCCTAATATTTTAAGGTCTTTCGCATTTGTGTGCCCTTCTTCAACGTTTTTCTTTCAGTATGCTCACATTTAATGTGCATTTCACTTTCTGTACACATTATGTACAGTATTACTAGATCTTTTGATCCATCATCTTCTACTTTCGAGATACTTGATTCGTTATATCCAGACTATTTCATCCTTCACCCCCATCATAGCACTTGTAATTCATCAATGTTGGCAATTCAATCATTAACTCTGCAATGCCCCAGAGCAGAAGATAACAATGCACTTGTCTCCTTAATCAATCCCTGTGTTTGTGGCGTCTCTTGCACTTCATTCATCTTTCTTTTAAGCTACAATTTTATTAATCATACTCTACTATTATTATTATTGTCATCAATGTTAGTATTTCGATCACATAGAACGTTTATTTTACCTTATGCACACACTATTAATATTTCTTATAATTTTTACGGTAAGGACTTACAAGGAAAGCACTTACGAGGAAAGGGCATGAAAATCCTAGATTGTGATTATTGCCCGTAATCTGGCGCTGCATGTGCTATGAACTGCAGTCGTCAGTCCGAGAAGAAGAAGCTTAGCCGAGCAGAATCAATCAAATTCTCCCATCACAACCCCGAAGAAAAACAAAAGGCTTAGCATAAGACCCGGTGAACCCAACTCAGTAACTATCAAATCAAAACAACAGAGATATAAGGAAAACTACAGCTACCAAGTGCTTTTACTACAGTCAGTGGTCAAAAATATTTATCACCTATCAGCGCAAAGTGTATGGTGTTAAAAACTAATAATTCTTTAGAAGTTACACGGTTATATTATTACTGGCCAAGTCTGCTAGACTATCCTATAGCAGAAGCGCCACCTTAAGGAGGAATTGGAATTGGAATTAGCCGAGCAGACTGAATGCAAGGTATGTAAATAACTGAATCAAAATTTTGTTTGTGCAGAAATTTTCAGGAGGTAAATTTTTATTCAAATTATTCAAGTAAGGCATTTCGAACGAGGGCATTTGTGGACAATAGAATACGTTCATCATTGTTCGTGTAATACGAAGTGAAAAAAAAGTGCATCGTGCCTTCCAGACATAAAAACATCAGTGAAATTATTTGTAATTGTGCAGTGATAAAAAAAGTAAAATCAGTGAAAGTTTTTAGTTTACATACCAAGGTTGGTTGCTTCGGCATCCCTAGCAAGGAGTATGCCACG
>JAGDQP010030533.1:7432-22545 GCA_022664845.1 Lepisma saccharinum | reverse complement strand
CTAAGAACGGGACCTACAGTTTATGATATAGTGGGCTCCGAACCACAGCGTTCAATGCCCCTTGGCGGGATTTGAACCCGTGACTTCGCTCATAGAAAGTGACTGCTCTAACCTTTCGACCATCCGGAGGTCCTAACCTAAGTTGTCGAGTTATAGCTATCACGCAGATTGCAGGTAATAAATAGGCCCCTACTTGTGAAGTCACCTGGCGGTGAAAAATTTAATTCAACAACGCTTAGCAATGCCGTGGCATTACAAAATCCAGTGTATCACGAAACTATCACATGTCACGATAAAAGCAACCCTTTCTAACAGTTCTTACTCATTTTTCAACCAAAGAACCTATTTTCTCACTTTTACAAAATTATGGAAGTTTTTTCTTTTTTTCTTTTTTTTTAAAAAATAAAAAGACAACGATAAAAGGAAAGAATACGCTTATGCTTTTTGATTCTTGAAACTTTGTGTATATGATTCGTGATACATCCTATGTATGAATTTTCTATAATTTACATGTTCTTATTGATAAATAGCTCATATAATTTTTTCTTTATTTTCAGGTAAGATAATTTTATACTTAATATTGTTAAGTTTTGGACAGTAATTCTGCAAGGTACGTAAAATTAGTTTTTTTTTTTTTTTATTTTGACTTTTAACAAGAATTAGCTGTGACTTTACAGAACATGGTTGCCTACGTAACCTGTATCAAACTAATATCTCAGGAACTTCGTGCACTATTTAGAAACTGTGTTTTTTAAATTTTTAACTAAAGGTCCTTTTTAATTTCGCCAAGTTCAAATCACTTCTCTGCCATAGAAATTTCAAATAGACCCTTTCTCCCTTACAATATGTAACTTTTTTTTATCCCCACCCCCTATAAAATGGAATTGTCAAAAATTTCGACCATTTAAAATTATTTCGTAAGGAGACAGAGAGACAGGAACTTTTGTACTGGGTTCCATGAGAAAGGTTAAGGGGTGAGTTGAATTTTAATTAATTTAAAAACGCTACACAGGGATATGAAAAATTTGGAAATAATTTCATAATTAAATGCATAATTCGCTTTCTCTTCTGCTTCATCATCATTGTAGGTGTTCTGTTAAAGGGACAGGTCCTTCAAAGCAAGCTAAGCCCTCACCACTTATCCCGATCTTGCTCCTTAATTTGGCAGAAAGAATGTAAACCAGACACCCTCTCACGGTTTGTTCCATAGCATATTCCTGGCAAATTCCTTTATTTCTTTTCGCTTAATCACAAAATATATTTGTAAGGGAAAATATGGAGGAAGGCCAAAGAAAATTGCATTGTATTAGTGCGCAATCATTACAATGTTATGAACAACATTTGCCTGAACCGTAATATTATTATTTTTTTAATGCCCAAACCTTGGCCAAAATATGATTTATGTGACGAATAAATGAAGCGTTATCGTTGTCCACAAAATTTAGAAACGTGCACAAATTAACTGAGACATGGTTGGACACACAAGGATAAAAAAAAAATATTACGTCATAAGACCAACTAAAATGTGACCAAAAGTATAATTTTACACATTTTTTGGCCAAAATATGACCTAAAGCTGAAATATGATAAAATATGCATTTATATGAATAATAAAGGCAGCGGAGCATGTACAAAAAAAAATCTAGAAACGTAAGAAGTTAGGAACAGCTTTAATATAACCAAAATTTGACCTAAAGCTAAAATATGGTGAAATATGCATTTGTATGACCACTAGAAGGAGCGTCATCGTGTTCAGAAAATTTTGGAACGTGTACAAATTAACTTAGGCATGGATGGACATACAAGGATAAAAACAATATTAGTTCATAAAAAGGTTTACTACCAACTAAAATGTGACCAAAAGAAAATTTTAAACAATTTTTGGGCCAAAAGATGACCCTAAGCTAAAATATGCATTTATGTTACCAATAAAAGCAACAGCATGGTGCTCACGAAAATAGTATGTTACTTGCGTAAGAACACAGAAAATAAAGATTTTTGCTTTTCCTATGCAAAAAAAAAAAAAAGGAAAGAAAAAGTTATGAAAGATATTCTTGTTGTGTTGTCGTTCAAATAAATTGTATGAACATAACTATCTCCTGTATTGACATAAGAATGTAGTGAAGTAAATTTGCAAGCGTATCCTAAATAACATAAATACGACTCGTGCCAATTTTGCCTCATTATACGAGCAGAGAAAGTAACTTCTTTGCAGTCTTTTGACTTGATTTTTTTTTTCTCTGACAAGGGAGTCTCTTTTATCAAAATCGATTAATTTCGTTTTTCCCTGTTTGAGATTGTTATCTTGTGCGGCTTCTTCAAAGATGCTATTTATTTTTAGGAAGAAAAAAAAAAGAGAATAGCAACCTTTTAATTCATCTGTTGTCCTTGAAAGTGAACGCAGTTGGGATGATGTCACAGAGTGCAACACTATACATTTTATGTATTGGGTATTCTTTTCGTCTTTTAAAACAGGTGGGCTACAGGTTGGATGGGCTTGCTTGTCTGCCTGCAATGAAGTATGGCTTCTGAAGGTTGATGGCCTTAACTTGGGTCTTAGTTACGTGTTTCTTTTATAGTCCAGCAAGTAAGGGTTGCCAATAAGTGATAGATTTTCTTAAAACGTGCTATTGAAGAAAAAAAAATCAGACTGGCACTTTTCAGTATGATGTGGAGAGTCCAAATCCACAAGCATAAAAGAAATAGTTACGTACATACGCGCATTTGCAGGATATTTTTTTTTTAATGATTCGTCTCCGTTACTTGACTGTCATTTTTTCCCCCAATATGCATCATGGATATCGTTATACTGTGCAAGAATGATGTGAGAAAGTAATCACAGTATTGTATTTTAATGCTCGTAAGCGGTCTAGCAATTGCCGAAATCTGTAAAAATAATGTTGGTTGTATAGTATTATAGTTCCATATGATGGAATGTGATGTTTCCAGTAGGTGAGTGGTAACACTTGCTGCCTTGTAATTAACGGGTCCCAGGCTCGAGAGCTCTGTCCTTATGACGTAGCAAAGGTGTTCAACCTCATGAGGGTGTGTGAAGGGGAGGGCAAAGTGGTAAAGTGAGATGTGAGGATGAGGACAAAATTGAAGCAAGAGAGTTGAGATGAGTGAAGTTATGACTAAAATTGATCACCTTTGGCACGTAATCTTCGAAGAGAATGGAAAACTATTTTCGGTTCACCTTGCCCATAGACCTACCTCCGAGAAGGACACCCATCATCATCGTAAGGTGTGTCCGTGAATCTCCACAAGATCAAGTTTCTCGAAATCACTTTCACTTCATTGTGCGAGTGGTCCCGGGTTCGATTCCCAGTGGGGGAGTGTGTGTCAAAATTTCGGTGTGGACCCACTGTGAGGACGATTGGGAAGCTACTTGAATAAAAGAAGTAGCGGACTGTGGTCATGAACGTCAGACATACGACTGGAAAGAGGCGTTACGCTGACCACGTAACTCAAGCCGTCTGACAGGACGAGGCCCTTAGGGACTGTCGGGCCACACAGTTTAGTTTACTAGAACCACGTTGACCCTGGTCATGATAATGATGATGGCGATTGAAGCTCTGTCCGAAATCAGATTTGCGACTCAAAGCCATTGATTTTCACCGGATGAAGATGCTGTCCAGTAGACGAAACCTACAGTTGAAAATGAATTCCAAAACACAAGGTTCAACAATGAGTTCTCATTTAGAACCAAACTTTCGGGTTTCTTGAATATAAGATCGCGAAACGGAACTACTCATTTATTAGGAGTACTGTTTAGGTCGAGTCAGTCGTGAAAGTTGTGTAATTTAAGGCCAGTGCTATGGACATTCTGGTTCGAATGCTGGTTGGGTCATGGATGTTCGCGGATCTTAGAAACATTAGAGCTTACAGGGTGGAGATGGATCTTGGTCAGTAGTTACTAAAGTCAGTGCTGGAGGTGGGGAGAACGAGAGGTCACACCGTTCCCTTTTCTTTTTACTTTCAATAGTCAATCACCGCCATTAGGTGCAAGCATTCCCTTCCCTTTTCTAACCCATTTCGAGCACTGACTAAAGTGGTAAACAATATAGTTTACAACAGTATTATTCTCTAGGCGTTACGAGCTTAAATTATTATGTTTCGTGTTTGTATTAATTTTTAAGAAGAAGCTCAAAAGATTGGATTCAGTCCCCTCTATTTTTTGGTTTGAATCATTTGATTTAGTGAACTGAGTCAGCTTACAGGGTTAAGTTCCACTTTCAAGTGACATCAAGGGTAAAGGATGTGTCTAGGACCTAGTTTGAAGGTACAAACCCAGTACTAGGCTGGTGTGACAGGAAAAATCCTGTAAAAGTCTGGGTTGTTGGCCACTGGGTTCGAATCCAACACGAAGCCAACGCTCTATGCAACCTGAGTCATGCCAGCTCGAATATTCTAATTCATTTGCTATACAATTAGGCAGTATAACACCAAAATAAATAAAATAAAAAAAAATGACATGACATCAGATATCGCGAACATCCTTATTTCTTGGTCACAAACCTATTTTTCTGGGTGAAAATAAAATAAGTCACTTAGATTATAGAAACAGGTGTATAATTTCTTTTCTTTTTTGCTTGCTAATGGTTCAACTTACTTAAAAAGAGAAGTAAGGTTGTGTAAACCCATTTCGAACCCTTATCCTTAAACAGAATGATCGCAAAACGGACGGAAGGTAAAAAAAAAACAAAAAAACTTGAGTACTCATCTGTCACTGTCAAACATTTGATTTGCACGTATTTGATCCCGTCACTGTAGAAGAGTGTAAATATCTGCTATTACTTGAGAATGCCGTTTGTGTCTATTTGACAACACTTTATGTATGACGTCTACACGCATGTAATCTCTATTGGATATTGGAAGTTTATTCATTTCTTGACATCCTTTCTCATGTCAATTCTCGTTTTAACACAAAGCACTTTCTTTGTATGGAAGCAATTTGAGAGAAAAAGAAAACCCACACAAATAGGATTATAGGGTAACCCGGCTCGATTGCGATCAGAAGGGGTTATATGGATCAGAAGAAAAAGGCAAGTCAAACTATCATGAGTTAGAAGATTTTTCATCCAATGGTACTTCCGTCAATAGAGTGAAGGCTGAAAAAATCCCGCAAATCATAATCGTAGTGACCTTTTTTCCCCTTTGATGGATTTAGCCCCTTAATCGAATTAGCCCTGGATTACGGTAGTATAAATATAGGGCAGACCCGATGAAAAACTATTGAAATGTACACAGTGAAATTAATGTGAACTCTTTGAATGGAGAAAGCTAACCAAGTTAAATGACCTGCCGCCGCTTTCTGGATCACCAGATTAAAACATAACCCAAAAAATGTAGATCACTGGACTCAAATCTAAAATTTGTTTTTCTCTTCGTGGGCTTTTCGTGAGGCGCTAGCGTTGAGTTCTTAAGAAAAGAAAGCTAAGCTAAAAATAAGAGGATCTGCCGCTTTAAGAGTCACCTGTGTAAAAATTGGCTTGAAAAATCGATGACGCTGAACGTAAATCTGAAATCCGTTCCTCTCAACTTTCTTTGATTCAGGCGCTGATCTGCGTTATACGGATCGGATGACCAGACTGACAAATAAAAGAGAACAAAAAAATGTATTAGGTCCGTTCAAAATTAATCCCCTGTTTGACGAAAAAATCTAAATATTTCCAGGCGGTTGCTTTTTCTATGCGTTATCACTCAGCGAAACGAGTGGCTTGGTTTCCGAAACCAGTTTTAGATTAGACTTGAAGGGAAGCAATTTTGACTTGACTCACAACTGAATAAAGTTTACTTTGACAAGTGTGACAACTTCATGAAAGATTACCAAATCAAGCCAAAAAGGTTGAACAAGGTTGAAACAAGCAGTCTAGGTTTACAAGAGGAAAGGTTGAAATTGCCTTGACAGGACAAGAAGGAAAAAATTAGTGTACTTCTTAGAAAAATAAAAATGGGACGTTGGGTGGAAATCGCTGGCACACCAATCCGATGCTGTAGTAACCAGACCACCGAATCACACGCCCTAGCTGCCTTTCCAAGCATTTTTATAGTTAGTTCATCAAATCGCAAGAGACGCCTATAGTAAAAGGGTGGGAGTTGCCGAAGATTAGCTTACGTCGAAACACTGCTAGCACGTGATGGGACTTCATCGCAATGATACCACAGCAGAAGTGAATTGAAGCAAAATTTAAAACAAATAAGTTTGACAAAATTCTTCGCATAACTGCTTCAATTAGGTTAGTTATAACAACCAACCCACTTTTGTTGTTCCAACAAGTTTCTTTCATGCTTGTTTATTAACTTCAACACAATATCAAGTTCTACCAGCTCAAAACAAGTGACTGTCAACCTTGTTGCAAGCTGGTGTGCTATCTGAGATATGTTTAGAACGTAAAGTTGACGCTGATAACTCAGAAGGAGTATAACTGCTTGTCCAAGTGCCCAGCTAGGGACATCATTTCGAGCACTGGTAAGTCCACAACAATAACTTTATTGATCTCTTACACTATTAATTATTTCTTTTGTTTTAAAAGTACCTGCACGGTTTGTAAAATAATTTTACAGTCAGTCTATATAGTGTATACTAAAAGCGATCCATTGTTTGGTAACACTTTTTGGTACAGCCTTCAAGACAAAACTTTCTCTAAAGGACCTGCCGCTTTTGACAGAACATTTTTAAACTGAAGACGTTTTGTCTAGTATTAAACTCAAACGCACTCGTGTTTGGGGGATTTGGGGATGCTGTAATTCAAATCCAGGAGGGTGTTTCTTTCAGAGGGGAGACGAGGGATATAATACTCCCTCCCCCTACCTCCATCGATGTACCAATCCGTCACCCCCCACCCCCCCCCCGGATAGGTTTCTCTTAAAGAAACACTCATCTAAATTCATTCGAAATGTCAGTTTGGTTCTTTACTTGTATGTCATTTTCGGTTGCAAGAAAAGCTTTAACCTGGAGTCGATTTCAAAAGGAAAAAAAAAGTTTGATTTTATTATCCTCTGTAGGATACCAGCACGCACAAATACATGTATGCTGTACATACATATGTAAAATACTCACGTGAACATGCAAAAGGCAGAGAAAGAAATTAGTCGGAAGATTGTTCTGACTCAGAGAGCATGGAGTTCAAGAATATATTGTTTTCACACAATTGAAAATGCAAGCATGACGTAATGTTGACACGTCATGTTTCATAGATTTGTTTTCTTGCTTTTCAAAATATTTTATTGTCATTTCGTACATAAGGTGAACAATTTTCTTTTACCAATATTTCTCTGTTGTAAAGAGTGACTGCGCTGTTAAAAATTTTCCGAGACATTCCTCCTAGAAGAAGCTAGGCAACCATAACTTCGTAGAAATTTCCAGTAACTTTCTAACAAAAAAAAAAAGTCATCCAGTTTTCAGGAATGCTGGGAGCAAAAGGAAAAAATTAGAAGTTTCAAAGCGAGATTTAAACAGGATTGTTCAGTTAGAAGTCCAGCGTCTTGCTGACTGGACTTAACTGCCAGTGATAAAGCATTAGATAAAAGCAGTACAGATGATCATAATAGCGTTGCCTGAAGCCCCGAAAACATAAACAAATTTACTCCTATGACTTACGCCATGTTTTAATCACTTTGTCTATTTGTCAATTACTGACAATATCTCCCACTTCGGCGAAAATGCGTGATCCAAACGGCGGTAGCAAACACTTGATCAGAATTTCATGTTTGGTTATGATAAGAAAAAAAAAAAAAACTCTGCGCATGTACAAGTATGCAGAGCTGAAACCGGTAACTGGGTCAAGTTTTGGACGGGTCACCGGATCTATACCTGGGACCTGGTCTGACCCGTTGTTACGGAAGGCAAAGGAAATATTTAACTCTTTCCTTATTATACACTTTTGAGTTTGAACAGTTTTTTTTAAAAAAAATTGAATTTATTTTAAGACCTTTAGACTTCTTACGCTTCGGCTGGGATAGAATGGGGGAGAGAATGTTGGAAGGTAGAAGAGCAGGACCTATTTTTAGGTACCATTCCAGCATTCGTCTTGTATGACTGAAGGCAAACTCTGAAAAAAAATCTCAGCCAGGATGGCTAACTACTGGCAGAGGCGGCCTAGGCAGGTCACTGGGTTAAGATCTGGTCACCGGGTCAAAATGCGATCATTGGTTGCCGAGTCGCAGCCAGCATAGTTATTTGGGCCAAGATTGGGTGCCGACTCATTCAGATTAAGACCGGGTTAATCGGCTCACCAGTTCAATTACCTCTTTTTGGTTAAGTTTTGGACCGTGTCAGTGGGTCTTTGGGTCACCTATGTTCGAATCAGACCAGGTCATCATAAGTGACCCCGTTTCTGCTCTGATTTCCTTTAATATGGTTTGACGTCCCTCGCAACGATGTTTCTCAAGTATGACGGTAAGAGAGACATGCAGTGGCCAGGGCCTTCATCATTCTAGGAACTTACCAGATGGATTAGAGACTGAGAAGAAATCTTGAGTAAAACCTCAGTCAGGATTCTGGCTGACTTTGGCGAGATTTAGACTTGGACGTCGTCTCCTAACTCCTAATCCGTAAACTATTACCTTCGCCCATAGATGTTCATTCTCATAAGAACGACCTTCACGAGAAATCATCTTCTTACGATATAACCTCATCCTCATGGTGTCAAACCTAGGGATGGTCAGAACCGGATCCAGGTATGCGAAACTCGGATCCGAATATTCGAAACCCGGATCTGGATCCGGATCTTGACGGACGTGTATATTCGATTTACGGATTCATTTGGCCATCACTGGTCAATCCGTGAGGGTGAAGGCTTCCATGTGAGAGTGAGGTCATACTGAACGTTTTGCTGCTAGACAACGAACGCTGGGTACTCTCCTAGAATACTCTGGTTCTTCTTTTTGTAACTGCCATCCGGTACGTGTTTTAATGATTCACGCAATGACACACTCTTGGGCACAACTAATAATACTCGTTTAGCGGGTACATATTTATGATCTATCCCGTCATCGATCCTTGGCATTTTTACCTGCCACCCTGTTTCTCTTAAAAACAAAACGGACAGAGAGAATCCTTACTTTTTCTTGTCAGGCTAGTGTTTAGTTAAGCCCACGTTAGACATTCCATAGCAAAAAACATTAGTAAGAAAGCACTTAACATTCTAGCTTTGGCAATTCATCCCTCTGCTGTCTTCCACCTTTCTCTCTCTCTCTCTTAAATAGTTGTTTCGTGTTTACTTTGCTACTAAAAATCACCGTAATTCCATTAAAATAAGTTCCCACTTTCCGTTAAAAGCACAGTATGTCATCATTACGCTTTATAAAATGTTTTTACATATAATCGAGTTACGTCTAATGTTTCCGCATACCATACTGCCATAACCAGGGACCACCTTTGGAGTGCATAGTTGTAATATTTCTTTTTTTTTTTTAAACGTAATGGGAACTATAGGTTAATGCTCATCTTGTAATAGGCATTAGGCTCGTCTTGACGTCGCACGGATGTTGACACAAGATCTCTTTTCCCTTCGATTGACTAGTGATTAATCATCTTTGACATCGTTCGGTAATTTGATCATGTGCTCCTTCAACTGCCGTGTACTTTCTTCCATCTGTCAACAAGCACAGAGAAGGGACAAAAAGAGAGAAAGGTAGCAAGAAAAATAGCGCCTATGCACTTTCTTTTTTTTTCGCCTCTCGGAGACTGAGATGCACCACTTCTGTAAAACAGATGGTTTTGCAACAAGAAATTTAATACGAGTGTTTGCCTCACCAAAAAGAATTTTCATCGTCATTCAGAACTGGGGCATTCTAAATTCAAAGTGACAACCTTAGTACGGAAGTCCTACTGAACATAATCCGTTTTATACCAGGTAGGCGAGACATCCTTCTATTTCAAAAAATAAATAAAATAAAATGACAGGACATGATTTGTAACAAGGATGAGGAAACTAACGTTTATAATGTTGATACCTTATAAGCTGTATTACATCCTGGTGAATGGGAAATATGACTCCTTCCTTTCTTAATGTGTGTGGTATGTCACTAAAACCAACTAAACAACAAGTGAAATATGTTGTTTTTTTAACATGGCACGCTGTCGTTGAACATAAATACACAGAAACTCAGTGACGCATTGCCTTTTTTTTTTTTTAAGGTTAAATTAAATTTTAAAAATGTCTTCCAATAAACGACCAATTTGGCCGTGGTGATTCTTTAGTATGTTCCTGATTTTAACAAATATTTGCAAACCAAACGTTCGTTGGTAACAAATATTGGCTACTCTCGCTAACAAGCAAAGATACTTATGGGGCAGAAAAAAAAATCTAAATTTCTTTCTTCCAACATGGTTAGAATGTCAAAATATGTGTACATGCAAATTTTGGCAACTCGAGTGCAATTTCTTTGGGAGATATTAATGATATAATAATCACATTCTTGTTTCTGAAAAGTGAAGAAAAGGTGTGAAAATATCCTTATATTTGTGAAATGTTGAAAGGAATGGAAAGCAAATACATAGTAATGGATACTGGCACTACATTTTGAGGGGTTGTTTATCATGGCAGCCATCTTGAAGTCCGCCATATTGAATCTTGATGAATTTTCTTAAATGGGAAGGGGGTCGTGTAACATGTCATTCTGGGCTAGAATTTCACGAGAAACACGTTTCTGATGTCAGTTTTTCCATAAATCTATTGTGAGAGAAAAGGTTATGTGACCCTAGTCTGGGGTAATGACTCAATAATCTTAAAACTCCCATTTCGTTTTGAAATAACGGAGGAAATGAGACCCAAACGCATACTAATTGTACCTGGCCAGAGTGCCCTATCGATATGAATTTGTATGCATTTTGGTTTGATCTTCTCTGTTATTTCAAAACGAAATGGGTGTTTTCACACTATTACATAATTAGCCCAGACGAGTGTCACATACCCTTTTTCTCTCACAGCAATACATTTACGGCAAAACTGACATCAGAAATGTATTTCTCGTAAATTTCTAGCTCAGAATGACATGTTACACGACTCCCTTCCTATTTAAGAAAAACAATCTAAATTCAAGATGGCGGACTTCAAGATGGCGGCCATAATAAACAAACCCTCCAACAGGTAGCACCTTCTACCCAGTATCCATTACTGTGTATTTGCTTTCCATTTCTTTCAACAATTAAAAATATAAGGGTATTTCCACACTTCCAAAAACAAGAATCTGACTTTTATATTATCGATATCTTCCTAAGTAATTGCCCTCGATTTTCCAACATTTGCATGTGCATATATTTTGACATCATAACCATGATGGAAGGAAAAAACCCATAAGTTTCTTCTGCCCAATCAGTATGTTTACTTGTAAGTTAATTTTACATCAAAATTCGAGCGACATACCATATCAGAGCTGAATCGGGGCACCGGGTCACTTGGGTCATTGGGATCAGTTTTGGAGCGGGTCACCGGGTCGATGCTTGAAACCCGGTAACGAGATTTCGGTCCTGTGACACGGAGGTCAAAGTAGAGTTTTTAATTATTTCTTTACGTTTGAACAGTGTTTCTTTCAACGGTGACCGCGACCGGAGGTATTACCACCCCCTTTCCCTCCCCAGAGCTCGAAAACTACGACGCCGAAAACTCCCAGATCATTTGGATTCATTTTTGGACTTGGTCCTAAAACGTTCATCTGTGCGTCCATAGTATTATATGTCTACAGAAAGAAAGAAGTTGTTTCCGGTGACCAAACGCGAACAACTAAATGTTTGGTTTTCAACATTACATCAGGAAATCAGAGCAGAAACGGGGTCACTTATGATGACTTGGTCTGACTCGAACATAGTAAATCTATATCAAGGTTCAACTTTTGCTATAGTAAATTATTCAAACTTTAAATTCCAACTGACAGGTTAAATAACATGAAAAAAAATGGACAAGAAATCTCTACCAATTTAAGCCTTCAGTTGAAATTTAAAGTCTGAGTGTTTTAATTTAACAAAATGAATTTTGATAAGGATGGACTAGAATTAATTCCAGCCATATGTCTTTTAATTACAATAGTAGTTCTCTATAGAGAGAAAAGTTTAGTCCTGTCTGAGCTTAATGCAACGTACCATTACGGCTTTCGCTTGGTGTGGCTGAGGGGAAAGCAGTGAAATCTTGTTAGAAACGCCACCCGGTAAGTTTCAAACCAAGGTCCCAATGCTGATTAATACAGGCAGATCGTCGTACCTGAGCGTTTCTGTTTTAATAGCTTGTACCCAGGGGAAGATCGGACCGGTTCTGGGCAGCTCAGAATGACGTTTCTAATTACTTCCCTGAATATATGAAGACAACGAAAATAGAAAAAAAATTAACTAGTAACACCCCTAAAACCTACTATCTTAACTAATTATCACTGTTGATTTCACACTGTACGATCTTATCAGTCTGACAAAATATATCCAGAAGAATTACTCATCCTGATAAACAAAACATTTCATACAAAATTAAAGATAAAAATTATGTTAAACTAATTATTGAAATACGATTTATCTGAGGTAGAAAGAATCTTGAGATTACATTTGCATATTCTGACATGGTATTCGTCTCATCTGTCTGAAATGAATGATTAACGGGTATTATTAGCGTTTATGGAGATAAGATATTAAAAAGCTGTCTCAACAGTATTTTGAAAAATGCTGTTTGATAAGAGCATGTGTAAATGTGACAAAGACCTAAGTCGAACGTAGGATGAACACACTTCTTGTACACTTTAAATATGTCAACTCTTAATTACTTCTGTGTATACGTAGGCTATATTCTGTGTGCAACATGTTCTACCCCCTTTTACTATGCCTTTAACATATAACAAGAAAAGTGACAAACATAGTGTGTTCATCGTAGTTCAGTTGATTAAATCGAAAAAGAATTACCAAGACCACTCGACTTGTATCCTCTCTCACGCCAAATTTTGTCTTCTCTAAGCTATCGAAACCGAATATTGTATGAAACCCTGGGAAATGTACACAAAATGTCTTCAAGTAGCGATTGGAATTGAAATAAGTGAGATATCGAGTCCAGTTGGGGAACTTGCATAGAGTCATCGGGGGTGAAATGCCCACTTTTTTATATTTTTCTTATTTATGACTATGAATGGAAATCTACAGGAAAAAAGAACATACCAAATGTGAGGTACATATTTCAATATTTCTGTCTGCACGCTAGATTATATAGTATTATATACTGTAGGAGATACACTGGTGTTTGTAAAGTAAGAGCGATATGGGCATAGTACCCCACCATCGTGGGGTAATATACCAATGTACACCAACGCTATACTAAACAAGATGGAAGGTCGTAGCAATGGAAATGATATTACGATAGAAGCTAGTCATGCTACAGGAAATTATATGACGGTACAAGTCACAAAAACTAGCCTATAATGCGTGAAGTTCCTACTACTTCCTTACCATTGACAGGCTTGGAAAATACAGAATAGAAAAATACTGGTGTTGCTGACGAGACGAGATTTAGGTTTTCTCGTCTCGAAAATATCTTATCCAGAGAGTGTCTCGTCTCGTTTTCTATAGCCATTTTTCTATCTCGTCTCGTCTCGTGACAACCCTAAAATACATATTAACTGAAAATACGAAATGGAAAAGCTTGTTTAGCTTCATTCTAATGGTGAGGTGAAAGTTTGTTTTGCACAACACAATACTAATAACATTGAACAGTCTCATGGAAATATTAGACTTACTGAAAATTAAAAAAAAAAATATGAAAAAAAACGAGAAATATTACACTCACTGAAGGAAATGAACTGAATTTACATGTTCCTCCTCTTCTAAGACAGGGACAATTACACAGCTTTAAAGCGTACTACCGTGTTTGCTAGAATGGGAATACGTGGGGTAGAACGGGCCATTAACCCCGACGCCTAGTGGGCAAATCACCCCGATGTCAAACACGATAGTTTCAGTTCATTCAACTTCCAACACTGCATAGCATGGCGTCTACCCCCACTGCATTAGAACAACAGAAGCCTACTTTGTGCAACGCACATCCATTGGATTCGCTAATACAGCAGTGTAATAATTCTGTCTCCCTAAATTTGAAACGTTCAAAAAACATTACAAGTAAAAATTATGTAGGTAGCACATTTAAATTAGCCTGCATGTCTTCACTTTCTTCACACAATATTTTTTTGGTGTCACCTTCGTCTTCCATATAATTGCGTCTTCAGTCAATCGTATCACACTGTTGCCACCTCATATTCCCTTCCGTGTTTTTTAGGGGTTGGGCATTTTACCCCCACTTACTCTGTATGTTACCGCAAGGCTTTAGCAGCGAGTACCCTATTTGAATGATCAATGTTCCGTGGAAAAAAAATTGCAATAAGACCTCTCCAACGACACCTTATTCACCTTATTAGCTATAGTAGTTCCTAACTTGAAAATTCCCATCCTCCGTATCTCGTGACCCGCCTCTGTGTTCTGGATTATCTATACGCGTTTGAATTCGTCTCGCCGAGATCTTTCTAATGACATCTCAGGTATCTTTATAGCCTTAGTCGTTCCTAAGTTGAAAATTACCCCCAGGGACAGGAACTCCCTTGATTTGGATGAATGATAGGATTTTAACTCGTCTCGCTTAGACCTTTGTACCTCAACCACTTTCCTATCCCTAGTAGTTCCTTAGCTGAGAGTTCTCGACAGACGAATATATGTACGGAAGTGTTCAAAAGTTGTCTTATTCAAAAGGTGCAAGAAATGTCCTTTTTGTTCACTATACTACCAAGCCTTTACTACACTACATTATTACCAATAACAAGCTGGCGCGATACCATTAGCCTGGTGGTAATAAGGAGAACAAGGGAAATCCTTCGTTAGGATGATTTGCGTAAACAGATTTGGGAGGTTTTGAGGTTCCTTCAAATAACACTGCTTACTATATACTCTAGTTCAGAGCTTATCAACCTGGGGTTCGCCCTTCGCCGGATGTGTGTGGGGCTCTACACTTCTTCTTCCTCTCCGTCTTTTCCCACCTACGTGGGGTCGACGTTTCTTATGAGTCTTCTCCAAAAAGCCTTGTCCTGAATTTCTTCCCCTGACAAACCTTTCTCCCCGAGATCCTTCTTAACCCTATCCATCCATTTCCTTC